>JAQLOL010014555.1:0-10931 GCA_029783665.1 Naso thynnoides
AAACAACTGACCCGACTTATGAAACCATGAGAAACTGTATCTTTGCATTGTAAATAATATGATGTCTGACGTCAAATGCCGAATAGTAGTCACGGTGGCCGTACCCGCCAGTTTCTGGACTGTCTCTGAGGTCCTAACACATTCTAAAGGTCCGAACAAGGTCCTAACCAGGTCCGAACAAATTCCTAACGAGATCAAAGAGTTTCAGACGAGGTCCGAACACAGGTCCGAACGGTCCGAACACAGGTCCGAACAGGTCACGTGACCTCGGAGGGGGCGGGCTTTTCGCTTCGGAGTGGCAGCCATTTTTTCCACCGCAATCGATCGAAAACTCTGGAAAAGGTTTGGAAACTTGATTAATACCCGTAAAAGCAACACCACGTATAAGCCGAATGTTAAACCGTGTGACAAAACGATAAACGATTAATTTTCAGGCTGATCGCCTTGATATCCAACTACTTTTTCAACTTTCGTATTAAGTAGCCGTTTTGCTAACGGAGATTCTGACTCTAATAGCGTCGATGTACATACTAGCACTGCGTGGCTACGGTCGGGATATTGCTGATATGACAGAATCAGAGGACCAATAGTAACTTATTTACTTGTTTTTGTGCCGTATAACCTCTGCCGATTTTTCGGGGAAAGCCATAAGATGTGAATTGGTTTGCCAAGTTTCATTTTCTCGTCAAAGAAATAGTATTTTACAGGCTATGTACGTGTTTTCTCCTCTCCGGTAACGGAGCCTGGTTATGTGTCTGAGCAGAATACAGATGTGTCCACATGTAACGTTACTGTATTAAACATGCGTTAACAAAAATGATAACTTGTTTTGCCTGCTTTGTACTTTGTGCTGCATTTTCTTTGTATGAAAAGTCTTATAGCCTATAAATAACGCCTGATTGATTGAATAATAATATTCAATCAATAAGGCTTTATTTATAAAGGACTTTTCATACTTCATAATTATTATTTAATAATTAAATATGTAATGTTCAGTATACACACAGTATATACATGTATAATTTCCTCTCATCTGCTCTGCTCTGTCTGTCTTCTGTCTGTCTAGCTCAACATTAACCTGTTTTATATTTAATGTTTGCAGATGACTAAGATAAGAAAGCCAGATAGTTACTGGAGAGATATCTGCTCAAAATATGCCCAGGGTCAATTCCATTTTACCACTGGCAAACGTCCAGGGTCCAAAAAATGGAAAGAGGCCTTGGAAAGGATTGACGCTTGCCCCCTACAGAGCCATACCAGGGATTTGTTCGGGAGAAGCCTTCGGTGCTCCTGTGGGTTCCACAAGGTAGGTAGAATTATTTACTAATTGTTTGCTGATTTGTTTGTTTGTTTTCACTCTGGTGGGCTTCGGTGATATTACAGTAATGCCTGATGTTTTCACAGCCTTTTTTTAATCTCTTCTTTAAATAGTTTTTTAAAATGTCTGAGTAAACATGATTCTGTTCATTCTATTTTTAATCACGATGAATCACTGTAGCATGTGGATTTGTTTATTGAACAATATATTTCTTCACTATTTTGGAGGATTATATTAGTGTATGATTCTGAGTTGCATGTAGCATGGCCCTCTTTTTGTACTTGCCCCCATAGCCAGCAGATCTGTCATCAGGTGCTGGGTCCAGTGAGACAGGAGCAGTGAATAAAGAGGCAGGGAGAGATCAAGTCAGCACGGAGGTAGGAAGAGGAGGCATGGAGACAAGCAGAGGAGACACGGAGGCAGGGGGAGTCAAAGACAACAGAGAGGCAGGCAGAGGAGACGCAGGGGGAGTCAAGGACAACAGAGAGGCAGGCAGAGGAGACGCAGGGGGAGTCGAAGACAACAGAGAGGCAGGCAGAGGAGATGCAAGGGGAGTGGAAGACAACAGGGAGGCTGGAGCATCAGTGGCAGGACAGGGCATAAAGTGCTACAAGTGCAACCAGCTTGTGGAGGGAGAGAGATTCTCAGAGCACCTGTCTGACCACCACACAGACGAGACGTGTGACACCTGTGGGGCCAAGGTGCAGGGTACTGTTGGTCTTTTGAACCATATTCAACTGGTTCACTACACAGCCCCCCTGATTTTGCCACCACTGCAAAGGCCAACAGTCCAACCACCAACGCCAACACCATCTCAGGTCTCTCCTTCAACTAGTTCTGCCACCCCACACCACACTGCAACTACACTCAAGTGTGCTTCCATCAATTGGAAAGGTTTTCTTCCAGACCAATATAGAAGAGTGATCCAGGAAGCAGAAGTGGATTGCTAAGTGTTTATACCAACCCACAGGCCAGCTAAAACAGAGGTTGCAAGCCTGCTGGTATCACCCCCCACTGGAGCCGAAACCATCTCCTCCCAAGCCTGGCTGGTACTACCGGCAGCGAATGTTCATCTGGGCACCAATGAGGATGTGGGGGATTCCTCTAAAATGCCCACAATGCTCCTGCAGGATGAACAGCTCCGGGATATACCGAAAGGTCAGGGAGGTAATAGATGTCGATAGAACATCATCAGAACACCACCCTCTTTATGGCACCTTTTGCTCGAAGCTCTCCTCCTGTCTCTTTGAATGGGACCAGGAGGATGTGCAACGCCTAAAGGAGGCCAAGCGAGCAGAGTGGAAGGGTAGCCACAGTGGACATGCACCCACTGACGACCAACTCATGGCCAGCATCAGCCCAGGGGAGCTGAAGAAGCACTGTCGAAGAAGGATACGTGGAGTGGAGGACATTCGGCGCATGATTTCAGGGCTGCTGGAGTCAGTGTGGGAGCTCACAGACACCACAGGGCTGCGTCTGGTGAACCCTGACAGCATGCGCCACGTTTGGGATGTGCAGCAGAAACACCTGGAGTGCCTCCAAGACCCTGCAGGTGTTAAGCTGTACACAAAGGTGGGGACACTCCAGAAGGGTGGCAAGGAGCTGGATGTCCTCAGGTGTGGTAGGGGGTCCTCCTCCCTGGAGAGTTTCCACCGACACCAGTGTGCTTTCATTCCAGGTACATTTGCATCAACACACACTGTACTGTAGATTTTTTTTTTTATGTTCTTCTCTATGTTATGACAGAGAATATGTTTCAGTTATTTAAAATAACACAGTTACCACTGCCAGGTATTCATATGTATTCACTTTAGAATAATGGTTGACTAAACTGAGTATTTTGTTTCTTAGGCTGGCGATGCAACGCAGTGCACACGCAAATGTACATGCTGGAGGGAGCATCAAGGTGGAATATGGGCCGGGCCAAGGAGGCAGTAGCAGTGAAGGGAGCCTCAACCATCAGAACCTTCAATGTTTAACTGATGTCTCACCTCAACAACATGCCAGCGAGTCCTTTTTTGTGCTCTGGCTCCAGAGTTCACGCCACCCGGGAAACCTACTGGTAAAAAATATCTCTGCCAGGTAAAAAATATCTCAGAGCAACTTTGGTAGACCAGAGTATTACATCCCCTTCTCTGCTTTTTCTTAGGCACCTCCCTATTATGAGGATATGCATTTCTTGGATGCGAAGATTGTGCTATAAATGTAGGAGATGGATGTGTGTATGTATCTTTGTGTTTATACTGGTTACAGAGGAGCGCATCGCCGTGGAGTATCTGTTGGCCCAGACCAACAGAGGTGACCTGCTTGCTCCAAAGGAAATACCAGAAGTACCCTCACAGGACCATGAGGAAGACGAGGATGAGCCAGATGCCACTGTGTGCATGCCAGCTGAGCTTGGGGCTGGTGATCCCAGGGATGAGGGTGAGATGGACACTGCGCTCTGCCAGTCAGCTGAGCTTGGGGCTGGTGATTCCGATCCTCCAAGTGCTGTGGAAGACCAGGCAGGCGACACTGAACCTGGACCCCTTGTCACAGAGGTCGATAACACTTTTTGTAACATAATAAAAAAAAACATAAAAACATAATATTTAACTAAGTAAATATGTTTCCATTTTAATAAGATAAATTAAAGTAAAATCAGCATTGCTCACATAATAAGAAAAAAGTGTAAATCCTTTGCTTGTTTTTTCTTTTTATCCTTCTTCTACCTCCTTTCTTCTCATCACTTTTCAGACCAGCCAGTGTGACTCAAGAGGCTTTCCAGGATGGGAGGCGGTTGATGCCCTCGCAGCCTATCTAGTTGGCTTGAATAGGTCCATCACAGCCTTGTGAGTCAGGGAGGAGGCAGACATAGTCCGCCTATACACAGCTCTCCATGCCATGGACAAGGCACCCTCCTAGTACAAAAAATTAATTATTTTATACACCATAATTAAACATTCCATAGAATGAATGAAGCACGCGATTGTCTCTTTTGGTGTTTAGGTACACCCAGAAGGCTAAAAAGAAAGCACGTGTGTCAGGAGGACCGTGGAGAGCACCCAGGAAGCCGAGTGGCTCTGCTCCTGGACAGCAGGCGGCAGAGAGGTGCTTGACCATAATTTTCAGATTGGTTCAATACATATCATTGAATAAGAGTAATCACATTTTATTTCAATCCCTGTTGACATTGTCGCCTGGTTCTTCATTATTTTCCATCCTTTTTCACGGTCCACATTAAATCATCTCTCTCTCCCACAGACTATACATGACTCACGGCCAAGCAGCCCAGGACCCTGAAGTGCACAGGGTCAGTGAGTGTGTTTGCCTCAGACTCGCCAAAGAGTTTGAGCAAGCACGTGACAGACCCAAGGACTCAAATGGAAGGACTATGCCCATCCCGCAGTCCATCGTCAGCATTTATGGCCATATCAGACAGCTGCTGGAGGACAGCAGGGTTGTGCTGGACCAGACCAACTTGGTCCTGGTGCCAGTTAACAACACCACTGTCTCTTCATGGTGTGTGTTATTTCTTACAATCAAGACAGTATAGAACAAGATTTAACATCAAGGAAAAACCTCAACCTGCATGCTTGTTACCTTAGGAGGATAGGCTCACATGTATAAAATGATGAATGTTTCTCTTGTAGGCTGCTAAGGAGGGACAAGAGGAAGGACAGGGACATGCTGCTGCAAGGAACTGTGCTCCCCAAACAGCTGCACCTGGCCAAGGAGCCTCTCCTTGTAGTGGACACACTGCCGGCTGCTCCTGTGCAACATGCACATCAAGTTTTGACATTTGAGGAGCCTGAAAACAACGAGGGGGTGGCGTTCCCCCGCCAGCGTACTCTGGCAGCAAACAAGCCGGGGTATCCGCCACATCCACCTGCCCAGTTCCCTCCACAATTTGGGCCAGCTCCTCCACTCCAGCAACCAGCTCCTCCATTCCAGCAACCTCCTCAGTTGCAGCATGCTCCCCCATTTCCCTATACTCCCCCATATCCCTATGCTCCTCCATTTCCTTATGCTCCCCCATTTACCCATGCTCCTCGACTGCAGCAAGCCCCTCCATATCCACATGCTCCTCCTCCAGGTCCTATTGGTCCTCCATACCCCTCTGATGCTCCTCCAAACCTGTATGCTCCTCCGGGTCCTGGTGCTCCTCCATTGCAGCAAGCTCCTCCCAGCCTTCCATCCCAGCCAAGGCAACGTGCCTGGAGGCTGCAAAAAGCTGCCCAGGAGGATGAGGAGCTCAGGTTAAGGGGGGAGCCGCCACGGAAGAGGCTGTCGAAAGAAAAGTACCACTACACCTGCAAGGGGTGTGGCCAGGACAAAAGCAAAATGACTGGACACACCCAGGTGAAAGGGCGCTGGTACTGTCCAGGTTCAGGAATGAGCCTGGATGACTGGAGGAAGAGTGTCCAGTAGTTGGTGTCCAGTACTTGTCTCTCTGTTGTTCATCTGTCTGTCTCTCTGTTCATCTGTCTGTCTCTGTTCATCTGTCTCTCTGTTCATCTGTCTGTCTCTGTTCATCTGTCTCTCTGTTCATCTGTCTGTCTCTGTTCATCTGTCTGTCTCTGTTCATCTGTTTGTCTGTATTATTTGTAAATAGTTATTCAATAATTTATCTTCACATAATGACTTCATGTTAATTATTTGTAAATAGTTATTTAATAATTTATTTCATTTTGTTTGAAGTATTCGTTTTATAAGTCTGAATCAGTTCTCTCCCTCGCCTGTTTGCACATCTTTTATAGTTTTATTGTTCACAATAAAGTTTTAAAAAGTTGTTTGAGACAAAAACAGCCTTCGCATTTTTTGTTTATTTCATAACAGGACAGTGCGTGTCATCCATTGAATGTGATGATTGTTAAAACTAAAACCAGAAGTGCTTGAAGAATCATTTTACATGTATGGTATTCACAAAACCCAATACTCTTTGCTAAATTTGGGATTTGTTTTATTCACTTGTGCTACACAGATACACTAAACTAGTCCCTCAAATAATTGAGTTAACCAAAATAAGGAGGGGAAATGCGATAGGGGAGTTATTTATGTTTACAGTTATACACTGTTGCTGGCTAAATGCTGGCGCTAATTGGCTTTGGGAATGTCCTAAGTGCTGTGTTACACTGAGATGTTACTACAGCATGGGTTCGAATCCCGCAAGAGACATGATAAAGTGTTGATAAACATTGCAATAAGTGCAGAGGTGTGTGTAAACAATGTTGAGAAGATAAGAAAGTAGATAAAAAAATCATATAATGTACGTTTTCCTCATTTTTTCTCCTTTCCTTTTTCTCTCTTCCCCCTCCCCTTTCCCCTCTTTTTTTTCCTTTTTCCCCCCTCCATGCAGTCCCTTTTGCCCCATTTTTGGCCGAGTGGTTAAGGCGATGGACTGCTAATCCATTGTGCTCTGCACGCGTGGGTTCGAATCCCATCCTCGTCGCACAGGGAATATGCTCACTCTCTTTTTGTCAGTTGTCAAAACTGGCCATGCTGCTCTGACCAGCTGTTTCTTCACAACAAGGCTGACGATTGGCTACTCCAACCCTACCATTCTTTCTGATGAAAATTGCAAATGGGAACAAATCAATCTGTTGCAAGAAATGTCAACTTCTCGCGTTCACAACAACGTAATTAGGGACATTTGACAGGAAAAATGAAGAAAACAGGCCTGAATGAAGGAAGTGTACTGACAAATGACTTGAATGATCACTACATTAAAGCATTTACTGCTAAACTGACTGGATGAAACGACTAGATGTTGAAAATCCACACAGTTTTGTTCTCCCTAATAAAGCTGAATATTTATAGTCCTACACCAAAAATTTTGTCACCATTATATACCAGGAATAGCTAATGTATACATACTCAGCTCACATATACCTAAACAGGAGCTTGTGTTTAAATGCAGATACATACTTAACTCACAAATACATATATATGTAGTTCTTGCATATGTATATTCTCAGCTCACACATATATAGATACTCAT
Organism: Naso thynnoides; assembly: GCA_029783665.1. Lineage (NCBI taxonomy): Eukaryota > Metazoa > Chordata > Actinopteri > Acanthuriformes > Acanthuridae > Naso > Naso thynnoides. The sequence goes on from JAQLOL010014555.1 coordinate 7,299, forward strand.
GTACTCATGAGTATGTATGTATATGCCTGCATTTATTTATATATATGCATGACAGTGTGTACAGTATGTATATGCAAATGTCCAGTGAGTATATATTTATCTGCAAGCCAAGTATGCATTTTTTCCCTAAATGGCTTCTTATAGCCCCAAGCTGCCTTTATGCTGGAATTCAAAGCAGTCAGTGCTTGAAGATGCCCAGGTGAGGGTACTGTAGCACACATAATATTATATTGCTCTGGAAAGCCCTGCAGTGCAAGGGCAAAAAAATAATGGTGGTAGTGATAGTGGTTGTAAGTGCATCCATGAGTGCATCCTGTATAACATGCAGTGTGAGCTCAGTCATCATTATTCTTTGCAGTCTACCGACAGTAGGCCTAGTTAAATAAACTTACTAACCTGGAGAGAAATTATGCACGTTTCTACAAAAGGTCTATAAATATACGTGTAGAATGGCATCTGTTATATAAAGTAGCTCTTTACTCATGAGCCATGAGAAAAACTGAACAAAACCTTCTAACATTACAAGGGTGACCCTTGCAAAGGTATTTTGCACTATGTAGCCTATCACAGAACTTTTCTTAATTTGACAAGTTATTTGACTCAACATGTAATTAATCAGACAAAAAATTCCCAAAACAATAAAATCATATACATTACTTTAATTAGAATCTGTTTATTAGTAACAATATTGGCAGTAGAGGAAGCAGTGAATTTCAAACAGGATGAAGATGAATAAGCTAAAATCAGGCTTTGTGTTGATGCTATGAAACTCTGCACTATTACTTTGGTTTCTCAGTAAGCTGAATTTACATGAAGAGGGGTTAATAGGTTAAGGCTGCAATTGACTGATATGACCAAAATTACCATACATCACTCTGTGCTCCCTGTTGCAACTTTGTTTGCATTTCTGTATCATATCATTTAGTACTTATTTTTAAGTACTAGTTTTTAATTCTTTTTGTATGATCTTGTGTTTTTCTACATTAGTTAGTTACACAATGTTCTTTTTTCCATTACTATATTTCCCGTAAATCTTAATATGTAGTTGTCGTTTCTTGTTCACATTGATTGTCTGTTGATGTGGTATTGTAACGAATGACTCAAATAAAATATAGATCATAAAAAAACCCTCGCACAATCAAGGTATCGCATGCCTTTTACTCAAGCCAAATAGATAACACTGATGCATTTTTTAAGCTAACAAAATTAAAACACCACAACAACTGATGTAAACAATTTAGCATGCTGGTACAAGCCTTATATTTTGCAATTCCTTGTCAAGATTGAAGATCCATTTGTGTTTAGGAGATTTACTGATATGGGAATAAATGAGTTTTTGCACCTGTTTAGATATCTTCTCTTTTATTTAATTGGGACCCTATAATGTCGACCAGATGGAAGCAGCTCACACTGAGAGTATGTGAAGAGTCAGCAGTACTCATCCTTACCTGTTTGACTACCTCAAGGAGCTGTTGGAGGGTTGGATGCTCCCTTACCCCCTTCACTTTTATTGCTGTGTGGACCAGTCTATTTACTTCTGCTTTCAACTTCACTGTGAGAGTTGCAAACCAAGCAGTCCTTACATATTTAAGTATCGTCTCTATCAAAGCCTAATAACACACCAACATCATCCTCTGTTCACTCAAACAACCTGAGTCTTCACAAAAAATAAAGTTGCTAAAGGATCCTACTGCACACAGAATTCACACGCACATCCCAGGACAGATTAGAATTAGTCTCTATAAACAGACTCGACATGCACTGAATGTAGAGTCTGTAGGCAAGGTAGGGTGTTCTTGGTACCGGAAAAGCCCTGGTCTCCAGTTGTAGTCTTTTGTAGTTCACGTAATTAACGGTGGACTGTTGACTGTTAACGGCATGTAAACTGGCTACTTGTGAAAAGATCCTATGGTAGATGTGGTCTCTCAACTTCAACTCAATTTTTGCGTTGGACTGTAAACAGCAAGCGGCACACGGAGAAAGAAGTCGAAAACGAAATAGGCCTCCTCCAGCGGTAGCTCAAGAATAATTGGGCTTGCCCCCAGAGGCTGTATCGCTGTCTACTGGAAGTCAGATGGCGAATGCACCCAACGGGTTTCGAGATTGGATTAGAATCAATATGTTATGTACCCCCAAGTATGTGTATGAACCTGAACAGTACAAGCATTATGGACCAGCAGTGAAGAGTGATCTCCTAGGTGTCCTTGATCAAAAATAATTCCCTATTTTAAAAATCAAAACAATGAAATGATTGTTGTCACACCATTGCACAAACTTTTTAAGCTCTTAAGTATAACCTGAAATGTCTGTGTCTGTGTCCATTAGTCCCAAGATGGCAGTATCATCAGAAAACCTGATGGTAAAAGTGCTGGGATGACTGCTTGTACAACTGTTGGTGTATAAAGTGAACAAAATGGGTGAACTGGTGCATCCCTGTGGTACCCCTGTGTTGATCATTGTAGACTCAGTGTCTGATTCACCCAGACCTGCTGGGTCCTGTTGGCCAAGAATGAGTGACACCACCTGATGACATATGGGTTGACAGACATCTGTATGAGTTAACTAAGCAGGATGTGTGGCAGCAGAGTATTAAAAGCAGAGCTTAAGTCCACAAACAGCAATCTAGCTTAGGACTTGTGATTTTGCACTGCAAAATAAAGTGCATTATTGTTAGTATTGCATCATCAGTGCTACAGTTGTTTCTATAAGCAAACTGATGAGAATCCAACTGGTCTTGTAAGTTGGATTTAAACTCCCACACCTTCAGTTGAGGTAACAGAGGTTTTTTCAGACCCACAAGGCAACAATGCCTACACATTATTTCAGTGGTTCCCAAACTTTTCAGACACAAAAGAGCAACAGCTTAACAGCCATAATATTATTTTAAAGTAATTTATGACAGAATAACAGGGAATATAACCAGAATTTCTACAATGATGGGTTAAATATGCAATTTAAAATTATTTTAGAAATTTATTTGGTCTTTGGAAGGCATCTCACGACCCCCCTCTCTGTGTCTTGCGGCCCCCGGGGGGTCCCAACCCCCACTTTTGGAACCACTGCTCTATATGACAAAGACGCAAACTTGACAACTTTCTAAATATTTTTGTTGGTAATAGTCTTTTTACATGTTTTGTCACGTTACACCAGCCTCTTGAAGAAACTGTTGCGATTGTGAACTGTTGGCAAATAATGTGCCACTGTGGTCAGTATCTCAAATTTACTTTTCTTTTGCAGGCTTTGAACTCTAACCTGTGATGTCACATTATCAGCATTTGCATTGATAAAAGAACATATGAACTCTATAAGAACTATTGAGTTTTAAAAGTTAAAAACTCTGTATGAATCTGGTTTGAATTGCTTGTTGTAATGTACGTCTTAATTCACAGTTCCCTCATAAATGTAACAATCACATCTGTATGCTCATGTTTCTCAGACTAATGCTTTTTATCTTCATCTCAGCATCCATTCATCCACCCATCCCTTTTCTGTACACATTTAATTTAGTTTAATGTAACCCCTGGTTACCAAACAGTTTGAAATAAATAAATAAGATCAGAAAAAAAATCAGAGGAATATAAATTTATGTGAACATGATTAAAATAATAAATTGTCAATTTAAACAATGAATAA
>JAQLOL010014556.1:0-10927 GCA_029783665.1 Naso thynnoides
CCGTTAACACATGGAGAGAATCTGGCACACAGATAAATCAAGATAAACCCACACCCAATTTCAATAATCTTTGGAACATCAAAGGACATAAAGAAGCCAAAGCTTTCTTAATGACAATTCCTAGCCTATGGAGTTATCACAACAACAACAAAAAAATAGTTCTATTATTTTGGAAGAAAACAAGACACATCGAAAATGTGGATCTCAAACCTAATGGACACGTTTCACCTAGAAAGAATCCGATTTGCTCTCCAAAATAAACTGGAAGATTTTAATAAGATCTGGCATCCATTGGTTTCCTGTTTAGCAAACCAAATAATCCAACTTTATAATCGTCACAGTCACATTACAACTGCAGTTAAAGTTAGACCAGGTGGCCCTTAGTAGGTCTCCTTTGGTTTCTTTTGTTAATATAGTTGTACTATTATATTGTTGTATTGTTATATTGTTATTGTTATCATTACTAATTTTTTTCAGTGTGAAAAGAAGCATGTAAACTTAGTACCTTGTACTTTTTCAAAGCAGCTTCACAATAAAAACATTTGAAACAAAAGCTCTACAAATGTAGCTTTAAATGCTTAATTGACTGTGGTGGGATTATCACAACCTGGGATAAGTCATTAATTAGCACCAAAACTGATTTTTATACATAATTATTTTTTGCAAAGTTTCACATTTAAATAAATTGTTACACTATGTACTGGGAGGACTGCTATAAAAATACTACATTTTAAATATTTGCTATTTATAACCCTCTAATGGCCTGTCACTTTATTCATCTCTACAAATTAAGCAGAAAAAAGTTCGCCTTGAACAAGAACAGTATTTATTTTCCAAAAGATAAAGAAAAGGAACAATTAAACAATGTGAAACAATGTGAAAGTGAACAAGATGACAAGAATGTGGGGTTTGTGTGTGTGTGTGTGTGTGTGTGTGTGTGTGTGTGTGTGTGTGTGTGTGTGTGCGTGTGTGTGTGTGTGTGTTTTGAAGGAAAAAAACACCATTGCTTGGCAGCAGACACACAAATGTGTATCTCTGCTGTCGATGTGTGTTTACATGTTTAGCAAAACTACCTAGAGAGCAAAATTCAAAGTTCCTTGATGGCTTTTTCCAGTAATTTTTGGCTTTAAAATTAAGTAAATGTAACTAACAAAGCACTTGTCAAGGGTTCATTGCATTACTCTGACCAGTGATAGCTTGAAGCAAAGTGATTTTTACCCTCTGAGATTATTTCATCTCTTCAGGCTGTGCGGAAGAAATAAAGCAAGATAAGTCTGTAAAAACAGTTCTGTATGACTAAGCATGCTTTAGTGAAGCAACAGAAAAAAAACGTTTATCTTTCTTGTGAATGATCTTACGACATATTAGACCTCTCAGATTTATCAGCCAGTGACTGAGAACCACTGATATAGATAATAGTTCAAACAAATATTGGAACAAATTTATGATAAAACACGACAATAATGAAGACCACTTATGAAACAGAAAAGCAGTCCCCTCAAAAAGCAGTTTACTTATGCCCACTGGGACAACACACTGTGATGACACAAAAGAGCAGAGCTCCCAACAGACGGAGCAATTCGGTCAGTTTATTAAAAAAAAAAGTGGAGTGAATTTTGAATCAGCTAAGACTGTTACATTTCCTCTGACATTTGTTCCAATCAGTGGCGGTCCCAGTCTAACAGAGAGTTGCCAAAAAGTGGACATGAGAGAGATGAGGTGAACATTGGCAGACCTCATGAGGCAACAGATCCTTTTTCAAAATGAGGATGACAAATTCTGGGGATGATTTTGCAACACTGTGTCCAAAGAAATGGAAGGAAGAACAATTAGATTCTTGCCAAAGGATATCAGATCAAGTCCAGCTTATTTAAACCGAGTTTTCTTTTCTCTTTCCATACCTATTTTCATAGGTAGATAAGCAGATATGAGAATTTTTTCTCTCAAATGACAAGTTTTTACTTTCAGTATACTTATTTAATTCCCTCAGTAGACTTTATTTGTCATTTTAGTCATTGCCTCAAATAAATGGTATTATCAACCTTATTTTTCTTTGCATCTTCACAACATAACTTTAAGATTTTCACTTTGATCTTGTTGCTCCAGCGACTAAACTAACTGTGCATCCATTGGCAGACTCTCTCCACTGACCCACTCATCCAGAGCACTTTTAGCACCCTTCAGCTTATTGTTTACGATTAAAGGCCCACATCTTTACTGTTTTCTTTCAGTCTTGTTGCTTTTACTGAGCTTATTGTTGATGTCTGTTTTTATTTTGTGTGCTCTTTTAATCATATATTTGTTTTTTCTTTCTTATTCTATTCTATTTTATTGTGTCCTGTTTCTTAAATTGTACACCACTTAGGTCAACTTTTGTTTTGTTTTTTTTTAATATGCTTAAAATAAATTTGACTTGACTTGACATGGTTTTCAAATGAATTTGAAGGTACACTGCCTGCTCAGCACCAAACAGCTCACTCTCTCATTCGTGACTTGCTTGCGTATACAAAGCTGTTTGCCAGGAGTTAGTGTAAAACAGCTACATGTTCCTGGATGTGCAAATCACCATCTGCAAACATGTTGGCTCTATCATCTTTATACAATAGTAAAACATCAAATATGTGTGATGTGTAACAAGCACTCCACAGATTTAGCTTGGCGGTTCTGTGGTTCTGTAACATTGCCTGACTCTGTCACTACTTCTATTCCTGGTCAGTTGCACATATTCACAATATTTTCCATTCACTCCCCTCTGTTCTCTGCTTCAAGCCACTCCCTCATTAGTCAAACGCCAGTCACCTGGCCACACAGCTGTTCTAGATCATAATCAAAATCCTAAAAAATATTAGTTAGCAGCGAATTTTAAAAAAATCTGAATAGCATTTCTCCTTGTTATAAAAACTTTTTGGGATTTTTGGAAATGATGAGGGTTTTCAGTAAATTTTGAGCTTTGCACTCTTCAACGCCCTACCTTCCACCTGGCGCAAAGGCGGCACACAGCACAGCTTAAGTGCCATTGCTATTTTCCACCCAATGCAGCTGTCACTTTCACATCCAGCGCACACATCGTCTAAACAAGAAATGTACTTGCACCATCTGTGCACCCATGGGAGTGTTGGTCTTAATAGCAGGTGTGTTCAGGCACTTTTTTGGCAATTTGCGGTCTTGATACCCTTCCGAACCCATGTTGGTTCTGACCGAACCAGACCAACAACCAACCGTCACTTCCAAAACTCTGACCGACCCAACCGTCAGCCCGACTTATATAAGCAGAAACACTACGTACAGCAACAGATAATGCTGCCATGCTTGCCATCATAAACTCAAAAAACAAGTCATTTCTGATATGAAAATAAGCATCTTTAATGTTTGATTCCTCACACACACAACTCCACACAAGCTCAGTGTGTGCGAAGTGTGGTTTCTGGCAATCCAGCCAACCAATCACATCACTAAAACGGCTGTGGTGCAACCCAGGTGCCATCAGATGAATCGGAAAAACAGAAATCCCAGCTCTGAACAGATAAAAAAGGAAAAAAAACACAGAAAGTGGGTCACCGAACCCAAACCTGTTCCGACCGTCACTTCTAAAACACTTGCCCAATCCAGCCCAGCCTGTGGGAACCCGATGGGTCCCGTCAGACATCGGTCGGGTATCCCAACTCTAGTGTGCACAGGCACTTTCACAAGGCTCTGACATTGTGCTTGTGACACATGGGGATGCACAGCAAGACTCCTCATAAAAAAACATCAGTGAATAGAACAGAATAGAATAGACTTCATTGTCATTATACAAAGTGCAAAGAAATTCCGCTGTGCCATGCCGCAGACTTTTTCAATCTGCCTCTGTGCAGTTCACATACCAGGATGTTAGGCATTATGTCAAGACACTCTGGATGGAGCAAAGGTAAAAGGCTCAAAGCAGCTCAGCAGACAAGTTGTTCTTCTTCAGTGCCCACAGGAAGTAGAGCCGCTGTTGAGCCTTTTTTTCCAGAGTTCCAGAGTGGAGGAGTTCAGTGACTATGTGAGGTCCTCGCTGATGTGGGTCCCCAGGAACTTGAAGCTGGTGACCCGTTCCACTTCTTGTCCCTTGATGGTTAGGGGGGCGAGGTCCTCATGGTGTTTCTGGAAGTCAAAGATGATTTCCTTGGTCTTTTTGATATTTAATGTGAGGTTATTGTCCATGCACCATTCCGTCAGCCTGTCTATTTCATTGTTGTCCAAGATCAATCCCACCACTGTTGTGTCATCGGCGAATTTAATGATTGTGTTTGTGGAGCATGTGGGAGTGCAGTCTGATGTGTACAGTGAATACAGTAGGGGACTTAGTACGCAGCCTTGCGGTGCCCCTGTGCTGAGAGTACTATTGAGACCCAAGCCTAGCAGTTTGGTAACCAGTTTACTGGGAACGATGGTGTTAAATGTAGAGGAGTAGTCAATGAAGAGCATCCTCACATATGTTTCCTGCTGGTCCAGATGTGTTAGCGCTATGTGGAGGGCAGTGGCAATAGCATCCTCTGTGGAACGGTGAGCTCCGTATACATACTGGTGCTGGTCCAGGTTAACAGGGAGATAGGATTTGATGTGTTGTAGAACTAGTTTCTCAAAACACTTTGCAATGATGGGGTTAAGTGCTACTGGTCTGTAGTCATTTAAACAGGTGATGTTGTTCTGTTTAGGCACTGGTATGATTGTGGCTGACTTAAGGCAAGTGGGTACAGCAGCCTGGGACAGTGACAGGTTGAAGATGTCAGTAAATACCTCTGCGGGTTGGTAGGCACAGTCTCTGATCACTCTCCCTGGGACTCCATCTGGCCCCTCAGCCTTCCTGATGTTCACCGAGCTGAAGATCCTCCTCACCTCATGGATCTGAAAGCAGCAGCAGTATCCAGTGTAGGCTCAGTCCCATTATCACTCTCCGCAGTTTCAAAGCGTGCAAAGAAATGATTGAGCTCCTCAGCCAGGTGGGTGTTGCTATATGGGGGTGGGTGTTGATTTCCCCCGTAGTTTGTGATGTGCTGGATGCCTTGCCACAGGCATGCTGGGTCTCTGTTGGAGAAGTGACCCTCGATCTTCCCCCTGTAAGCAGCCTTAGCCTGCTTGATGCCCCTCTTCAGGTTATGCCTGGCTGTGCTGTTTTGCTCTCTGTCCCCTGCTCTGAATGCTGCATTGTGCTCCTTCAGCAGCACCTGGACCTCCTTTGTCATCCAAGGTTACCTGTTTGGAAAAACTCTGATGCTTTTCTTGGTGGTTATATTGTCAGTACAGGTCCTGATGTAGCAGAGAACAGTGGAGGTATAAGTCTCTATGTCCGGGTCAGACAAAAGACTCCAGTTTGTCCTTTCAAAACAGTCTTGTAGCTTTAAGTCACAACAGTTCTGGTAGTGGGCTTCAGTTTTTTAATAATGGGGTTGTATGCTGGGGTCAGGAAGAGTGACAGATGGTCAGACTGTCCGAGGTGCGCTAGGGGGGAGGCTCTGTATGCTTTGGTGATATTTGAAAAATACACAGTCCAAAGTATTATTCCCCCTGGTTGCACACTTGACATGTTGGTGAAATTTAGGCAGTAAAGCTTTTGCTTTCCTCCTCTCCTGAAATCATTATAATACGTTCTGCATTGTGCCGCTGTTCTGGTGATGTCAGAAGACGAGGATACTTTCCTCTGATGCCTGTTTCTCTTCATGGAGCCTCGTTAATGACTAAAGCTCCTGATCTTCCCTTGCGCTACCATGGGCTAAAGTGCTCTGTTCTGTGTCCAATTTCCTCCACTGTCTAAATAGCAACACGCCTTGTCCACCCAGTTCTTTAAGGGGATAAGAGACAATACAATGATTGGTTTGATTCTTGTTACACTCAAAACACACCTCTGATCAATTATGGGACTAAATACATTCCTCTACACCTTGTGCCTCATGTTGTACCCAGATTATCCTCAATATAAAAGGGGAATTGCCCCCCAACCAAATGAACTTGCAACGTTCGCTTTAGACTGTGCACTATGAATCGTCAGAAAGAGCCCTGTGAAATGTTGGATTACACTGAAACTGTTCAGCTTTGATGCTTCAGCTTCCTTCATCAGCATTTTTTAAGCAATTTTTGATTAAAATGTGAAATGTGAAATTTGCAGATATAGTATCTAAATGTGTCCATGTACAAATAATTTTGTTCAGACAATATCAACAAGACTTGTGTAATGTTGCTTAAATTAGATCTGAAAATACAGATTGATAAACTTTTTAGGTTGATGTACTGGTCACTTTTTGCTTAAGCTTTTGCGCATATATTTATATATATATCTCACGGGTCCACCCAAATTAATTTTTTGGCTACACTACTACTGTAAAAAAGAAGTAAGATAACAGAACAGTATGAAAGTCCTCTAGTTCAGGCAAGAAATCAAGTAGATTCCTCTTTCTTATTCAAACCTGGCACCATCATCTTAAAACAACCTCCACTGCCAGCATTTGGATGGATGACTCAAGTATAAGCAGCTATAGAGCACTCGTGGCAACAAAAATGAGGAGCAGGCTACAGTGGGATGGAACGCTCACTTCTCTCTAACTCTGTACTGACTTTTTTCATGCTCACACCTGTATGAGACTCTGATGTGCATCATCATTGAAATGTCCCTTTACAGTTGTCACTTAGCACTGCCCCTATTGATGCTTGAAGGTAGTTACGTTATGTTAAACTGAGAAAAATAAGCATAAGGTATTTCAAGGTTGTGTAAAGCTTCAAAAACCTGGACTGCTGTGTGACCGATACAAAGGAGTAGTAGTTTAATATTATAATTTGTGAAATCAGTTTTCACCAAAGAAAAAGGAGGAAAACTGAAAACATCAAAGCAGGATCTGGACAAGCATCTGGAGAGAATGCATGCAGATGACAGGAGACACGTGCCAACACCTATTTCATTAGACATTCCACCAATCGAGCAACCAGAGCACCAGATGGACACTTGCTCTAAAAAGTGAAGCGAGGTGGAGCCTGCAGTTAAGTGGGCAAGAGCATCATCAGCCTCAGGGCCAGATGGGGTTCCATACTGGCTCCACAAGAACGCTCCTGATGCGCTTCACTTCTTTTGGAGCCTGATGCAAGTGGTCTGGAAGAAGGAAATCATACCCAAAGCATGGTGCAGTGCTGAAGGAGTATTGATTCTTCGGAAGTCTACGGATATCACCCAGTCCCATCCCTTCAGTCGTAGCTCAGAGGATGACCCGCTATCTGGAGAAAAACAACCATGTAATACAACAGTCCAAAAAGCGGGCATCCCAGGGTTCTGAGGACGTCTCGAACACACCAGCATGATCTGACATCAAATCCAGACTGCCAAGAGAGAAAAGAACAATCTCCATGTCAATTTCCTTGATCTTGCAAACGCGTTTGGATCTGTCCCCCCACAGTTTCCTCTGGGCATCCTTCAACTTCTTCAGGATACCTGAGTCCGTCACAAACCTTGTCAAGACCTACTTCCAAGATCTGTAGCTCTGTTTCACCATGCCAGATTTTACCACCATATGGCACTGTATGGAGATTGGCATTATGGCAGGGTGTACCATCTCCCCATTAGCTTTTAAAATGGCGATGGAAGTCATCATTAGGGCCTCCAAGTGGGTGGTGGGCGGCGAGTGGCTGAAGTCTGGAGTCCGTCTACCACCCATCAGGGCCTATACGGATGACATGACAGCCATGACAACAGCATCTTGCACCAGGCATCTTCTAGGGAAGCTGCAAGAGAACGTCATTGTGGTCAAAATGAAATTCAAGCCGGCCAAATTGCGAAACATCTCTACAGTCAAGGGTAAACTGACAGAAAAATGTTTTTTCATTGACAGAGAGCCTATCTCAGTTGTGTCAACTGACCAATCTATGCTGCCTGGCAAGTTGAAGATCTGGTGTCTGCAGTTCGGGCTGCTGCCTCGCCTTACGTGGCCACTTACCATGTATGACATCAATCTCACAGAAACAGAGAAAATGGAGAGGACAATCAGCTCTTACATGAGGGAATGCTTAGGCCTCCCCCAATGTCAGAGCAGCATTGGCCTGTATGGTCAGGGGCTACTCCAGTTGCCTCTCTCTAGCCTCACAGAGGAGTTTAGATGCACCAAAGTGAGACTGAAAATGACCCTGGCAGGATCAAGGGACATGGTGATCAGAGCTGCTGCCCCAACCCTGGCAACAGGAAAGAAGTGGATGGCTAAAGGTGCAGCACCGCTGGCAATATCTGCCTTCCACCACAGTGACATCGTGGGCCCATTCCAACATGGGAGGAGTGGATTGGAGCTTGGTGAAAAACATCCTTCCTGGAGCAAGGCCTCCTCAAAAGAGCAATGAAGATTTGTTGTGGTTGAAGTCCACTGACAGGAGGAGTCGAGAAGGTGTGCCAAGGCTGTGTCCCGAGATAAGCAGGGCCAGTGGAAGAATGACATGATGGGAGAATGTGGAGAAACAGAAGATCAGCTGGAAGGACATCTGTGAGACGGAATCAAGCAGGCATAGTTTCCTCATCTGCACAATCTGCAATGTCCTTCCTACTCCAAAAAATCTCAAACAATGGCTGGGTGAGGATCCATCATGCACCCTGTGTTCAACACCAGCTACACCTAGAGACATTCTTAACAGGTGTAAAATGAGCCTCTCTCAAGAATGGTACACCTGGAGACATAATCAAGTGCTGAAGTGCATGGCAACAGCTCTGGAAAGCAAGAGAACATCCATCAATGCCTTGCCACCTAGAACAAACAACCCAGTCATGTCTATTGTCTTTGTTTGAGAGAGGGAACAGGGGCAACAGAGGACTCTGTCGAGGCCAGGGTTTGGACAGCTCGAGGGAGCCCAGGACATGGACCAGCGTCTCGTAGTTCCACCAGAGATAGCCACCACCAACTTGAGGCCAGATCTGATCTTGTGGTCCAACTCTCAGCGCATGGTGTACTTCATGGAGCTAACAGTCCCTTGGGAGGATGCTGTGCACGAAGTCTTTGAAAGAAAGAAACTGCGCTATACCAAGCTTGCAGCAGAGGCGGAACAGCGGGGCTGGAGAGCAAAGATCTGCACAGCAGAAGTCAGGTGTCTGGGCTTTGTGGCAACACCAACTGTCAGACTGATGAAGGACTTAGGGATCAGTGGATGAACCCTATGCCAGGCCATTAAAGGAAACATCAACTGTGGCAGAGCGGAGTAGTCAGTGGATGTGACTGAAGAGGAAAGACCCCAGCTGGTCTCCCAAATAAGCTAGACAAGCAGATGCAGAGGGGGGTGTTTCTGGGATGCCAGAAAGCACTGCTGACCCTACTGGAGGCATCGTGGGATAAGTTAGCGAAACGTTCATGAAAGTAGGATCCCACTTGAGAACCCCAGCCTTTCTCAACTTCAACATCAGAGAAGCACAGTTTAGTTCTCAAGTCTTTCAGCACCATCGGAAGCACAGGAGGTTAAAGGTGGCACTTTGGATTTTAAGATCACATCCAGTGTATTTGAGAACATATACACAGTTAAGAAACAACGTGAATCTACAGTCTAGCGCTGATTATGGTAGAGTCTGAACTAGGGTCAGAAATCAGCCTCACTGTGCCCACAACCTCCAAACTGAGAGTGAAAAGACAGCAATGACAAATGAACTCAAGAAGATAATTATCACAGTGAGGAAAATGTTAAGCAATTAAAGCTAAGATTTAGAAATATGAGAAAACAATTTGTCAGACACCTTTGCCCATTTAACACTTTCAGGATCCTCCCAGTGCTTCATTAAAAAGAAATATATTTTATGAAATGTAGTACCCTGCAACACTCTGAGCCTTTTTTGTTGCTTTTTGATTCTTTTTTTAATCCACATTTGTTGTAACCTTGGTAACAGCTACACTTGGGGTCCATATAAAATGCATATTATTATAAACACTTAGTGGAAATGTCTCTCTGTATGTTTGTGCCAGAAGCCAAACTGGGGTCAGACTGCTAAGTGTCAAGCAGCATCGTGCTGTTTGGTCTTGAAATTCTCACAGTCCAGTGAGCAGCTATGTACCAGGTTACTGGCAGCATGTTAACCAGTGAGTGTGCCTCGTGTGTGTGTGTGTGTGTGTGTGTGTGTGTGTGTGTGTGTGCGTGTACGTGTGTATGCGGGCGTGTGTGTTTGTATGATGGTGTGGGTGGGAATTTCTCTTTCTGTTTCTCTGTTGGTGGATTGTCACTTCTTGTGTGAATCACAGCTCAATACTTGCAGTGTCAGGAGTTGTGACATAGAAGACCACACAGCTAATAAACATGGACACTGGCTCACAGACACAGCAAATTAATAAAGTCTGGATCACACACACATGAATAGCTGAGGGTTTTCAGACACTGATGTCTGGAGCTGCTCTTTCTGTTCTGTGGATAAAACATTTTTTGAATGCCAGTGTTTCCAGGTTTTAGCTCTAAAGATGACAAAAGGTCTGCTGTCATTGTTTGTCTCCGTCTGGTATGTTTAATTGTGCATGTACACTTTTCTCAGTTGCACGAGTCACATGCATTCACATATGACTGTAGTGCAACGAGCAGACTGAAATTTTAGTTGAAGTAAGGCAGAGCTGCTAAATGAAATACAGTTTCATTGTATTTGTAAACATACATTTGTATCTGTGCCACTAATTTCTCATTATTTGTATGTCAGTTATGCATTTTATAGAGGTGAGGCGCAACAAAGTACTTAGTTACTGTACTTAAGTAGATTGTTGAGGTATCTGTGCTTTTGTTAAGTATTTATATTTCTGACAATTTTTTACTTTTCCTCTCTACATTTGAACACAAATATCTGAACTTTCTCCTTGTTACATTTTCCAAACAGGTTCATTACTTTAGTTTAGCTTTTTGTCTTTTTGGCCGTGCTCAGGACGCTTTACCAACACAAAATGTTGCTATTTGACATTCTGTGAATGAGACTCGACAATCA
>JAQLOL010014557.1:0-10926 GCA_029783665.1 Naso thynnoides
TTGTAAAATACTCTTAACCAATATAAAAAACTAAAGAATCGTGATAAAAACGAGATCGTGATTCTGCCATGAAAAAAATCGGGATATGATATTTTTGCCATATCGCCCTAATTGTGTGTGCATCAGTAAATCAGTTTGAGTCCTTCAAGTTGAATTAACTTATTATAGATACCATTTTTGAGGTCTCAGCGAGTTAAATTATTACTGCATTATTACTGTATGTATCAAACAATATAAATTTCCTGTTATTTCAAGAAATGAGTAATTTGGCAGACGAAACACTCTTGCAAGGGTATTGTATGCAAACAACATTCTTATCAGGAGCTGAGTCCCCCAGATCCCTCGGTCTGATCCTAGAATAGCCCCTTCCTCTTCTTAGTTTCTAGGCTTGGGATGATGATGGTCACTGGTCGGAGGTGTTGATCAGCTTCACCATTGGCTGTTGCTTCCAAGATGAACTGGAACCACTTCTCCTCCTTGATAGCTTTGGGCCAGCTCACCTAACAATATTCTGATGTTCTGCATTTGTTGGAGACCTGTGTCACCTCCAGGTTGTGGGTTTAACTGCCATAAATATTATTTACGTCATTGCTGATGACTGACTGATTTATTTTCCTGTTTACTCATCTGTGTAATACCACCATGTAGGAACTTAACTTTGTTCCATGCTGCGTGTGGGAATATTTGTTTTTGCAATCCATCCTGAAGCACAGGCATGTAGAGTAAATGTTAAGTGAGAGATGCAAGCTAAACTCTGCTTGAAAGTTTATGTTTAAGAAGAGCAACATTAGATTGCCTGTTAAAGATTTTAATGTTTCCGTTTGAAGAAAAATATTTTTGGAAGATTATATTTGTTCTCTCAAGATTATGTATTAAGTGGACTCATTCCCTCCAGGTTTGTGCAGCCAGTGAGGTAAGTTTATTTACCATGGTTATGTTGCATCGTGCATATGGGTTTACAGTCTGTCTGTGATGAGAATATGTCCTTATTTTGTGCAATTGCATATTTAAACAGTTTGATGATGGCTTCTAATGGTGATGAGGAGGAGCAATAAAGCTATCTGTTACTGTAGAACTGTGGTGTTGTGTATTTCCTGGAGGGAGTGACAGCTGAGCTCATGCCTGCATGGATGAAGATTTCTTCCAAAGAGTTTGTTGTTTGTGGCAGTTTGGTCCAGTATAAATTGATATTACTTCCAACCACGTAGTGAATAGTTTGTAAAATAGTTTGTAGAAATCTTCAATGTGGTGCACCGCCCTATTTCGATGCATGTTCGCTGTTTTTGGGCTGCAACTTTGTTCCGGTCAATCCCGTTACACGTCGATGAGCGAAAAAAAACTTCTTTGATGAGTGTCTGTTCAGAAAAAGACCCTGGGATCATTTTACGCCGGATTATCCCTTTAAGTGAACACGTCGTGTATACATGATATTGCTTTAGAAAATAGTTTGCTTCCCTTTTTTTTTTTTTTTTTTTTGGAAGGCTACTTCCTGTTTCAACCCTAGTAAGGATAAAAGACAGAGCCACTGTGTCAGCTTGACTTTGGCATTATCATCATCTTTCTTGTTTCTTGTCTGGAGCCAGTAATGACCGTATTTGCACGAGAGGGCGAAAGGATACACATTGCTACCAAGGACTGTGTGATGCCAAGCAGACAGCGAGAGAACGAGAGGCTGCTGTCAGTCAAAATAGCCACGCCCTTAACTATGCACAGCTTTAAAAGTGAAGTCAGTAGGTTTTTCCTAAAAAATACATTATAGACTTATACAAACATAATGCTGCTCAATCATCACTTCTGGGCCTCAGTAAATGTGTGGTGTTGACTGTGTATGCAGACACGCTGCCCTCTGGCTGTATTCTGATGTTTTGGTGTGTTTTGGCTGACTCAGGACCTGCTCAGGTCAAGACTGGACAGGGAGTAGGTGCGTTTTCCCCAGCCAATGACAGCATGCAGATGAGGTCGGGGGCACAGTGGAGCACAAGGAGTGGATGCCACTCAGACCAGAGAAAATTATGTATGCGGACATTGAGGTGAAGAAAAGGAAATATAGCCCTAGTGAGGTGAAACAACAAGCAAATAAAGAACAAGAATGAATCTTGAATTTGGCTCTCATCTACTTTCAGTACTAAAGTGGCTGAAGAGCAACATGGAGTTTACCTGCTTTCTGTCGGACAGGCAGGTGCCAAACACCAGGGGTTAGTTTAGCTTGCTAAATGATCAACTTTTCTATTAAAACAAATGTAGTATTTCGACTAGTGCTGTCAATGCGTTAACGCAAATTTATTTTAAAGCCATTAAATTTTTTCAACGCACGGTTAATACGCACACATTCTGGCTCTCGATCAATAGTTTGGGGAAATCAGGAAGCAATGCTGCCAGCACCATAGACATATATACAAGATGCACAACTTCAGACAAGAAAGCTAAAGAGGAGGAGTAAGTATATATTCTTGCCAGTATATTTTGTAGTCTGTGTTATACTGGGAGACTATTAAAAGGTTGCAAGTGAGTCTTTGCATGACAGCAGCTTGAACTGCTCCATGTTCACGCTGGTCAGTTGCAGTCAGCTGTTAGCTTCCAAGCTAGCTCCGTTAGCACGCTGTACCTTGCTCGAATCACTCCATAACTCTGTAACACGTAACAGTATAACAGTACACGTAATACACACTAAGTAACAACACTTGTGGTATGTTGAGCTCGGGAGGAGGGGCCAAATTTGAATGTTGTGCTTGCAAGTCACAATGAACAAAACCTACTGACTCCACCTTTAAGCCTGAACATGTTTTAACCAAGTTATAGCTGAATTTGCATCACTTACTGTTGTCATGAACAAAACCTTTTCTGTTCATGACTATAATTTTTTTTAACATGGCGCTCCAGAAGGGTTGAATCGGAGCCAGCCTCAAAAGGTCATTGGGGAACTGCAGTTTTTGGCTGTATTTTTAGCTCTGCTAGCTAGTAGGTTTAACATGCTATTCTTACTAAGCACAGTTCATAAAGAAGAGTCCTGTGTTACAAATCTAACCCTTCCCCTTCCCACACCACTGAGGTTGACGGCATTTCAAGCCAGGTCTTATCATCCAACATCAGTGCTCAATCACACTAATGCTCTTATGAATGAGTGGGAGCAAATCTCTGCAGCCAGGTTCCAAAAGAGTGTCTACTTTATAATCTCATGTAGCTGCAAATGAATGACTTGGAATGAAATCAACAATCGCATTTTGGTGTTAAATCCAAGTCTCCACATACTTATGGCTATACAGTGTAAATTCTGCCGCTGCATAGATGCTGCTTTTCGCCTCTTGTGCACTTTTCTGGCTCACTGCCGTCTCCACATCTGATTAATGCCTACCCACTTAGACCTCTCCTCTTCCTCCACTTGCTCTCCACTTCCACTGCTGTTATTAATAGTGGGAGCATAAAGGCGACTTGTTGTGGTACAGAGATTAGGCTGCTTGCAGCAGCCCGACTGCTGACCCGACATGCCCTACACGGACTTTCTGGACATAGTTCCAGTTGTGTCTTATAATGACCAAGACAAGACCTTATGTTGATCAAAGTGAGTGATAGTGCAATTTTTTTTTCCTCCCCCACCTGTAAAAGTAAATGTGTAACATGGGGAAAAAAAGGAAAAAAAGTTCTTGTTTTATCAGAAATGTCTTGATAATTTGAGGTAATTCGCTGATGTCTTAGCAACATTTAAACCATTGCTGCAACTTAGAGATGAGTTGGAGATTAGCAGTTTGCTACCTCAGCTGATAAACACAGTCATAAATCTACAACTTGGAGTAATTATCATAACAACAGCTGGCACTTGCATACACACAAGCAGACTGATGAGCTTAGCAATGCATGGCAGCACCGCCCCCAGATATAATTGTTGTTAGGGACAAGACAGCCAGACATAGATTGTGTTGTGATTAAATGCGATGTCTGGCACGTAAAAATCAAGAAAATGAAAATGCTGCGGAAAAGCAGCCACAATCATTATACATTGTGCTTATTTACTGAAAAAAAGATTGCATTCAAACTTAGGGAAAGGGGGAAAAATTCTGATGCTGCTCAGTAAATAATCTGTAGTGTACATTATCTTTTTTTTCCCTCCCCGTGCAGAAATTTGTCTTATCTTATCCAGCTTCATCTCATTGTGTGAGTGATTTCCTTCATTTTCAGAGCGGTTGCTGGGACTCGCCAAAGTCGGATTATGTGTGTAGGTGAGATGGTGACAGAGGCAAAGATAAAAATGGTGAGGCTGAGTTTCAAGCAATGAAACAGTGAGTCACCTGCACACAAAACACGTCCTGTGGCAGCTGCACTGCGGTCTGGTCTACTGAGGTTACCGTTAGTGAAGGAACTGGCATCTCAGTTTTAAATGGATTTCTGCCTTTATGATTGTTCAACATTGCTGCCAAATGCTACTCAGTTCCTCAGAGAGTAAGAAGAAAATATGCAGTCGAACTGGAATGCACCCAGGAGTGACAAGAAGGGGAGTTTGGAGTGACATTTTACTCAAAAATAAAATGAAATTCCTTTAACTTTGAATGATCCACACACTGCACATTTTTAATGACTGGTTGACTAGATCATGTTCTCCCAAACCTAGAATAAAAAAAGTGTCCTTTTTTATTTATTTTTCTATTGTGTTTAGTTTCAGCAGGTGGAAGCACACACGTAAATGTTCTACTCTCTGTTCTTTTAGTGCAATTTGGCGGGAATGAGAGCATAATCATACTCACTGAAGGAAATAGCTCAAAAACAACAGGACTATTGTTGACAGCGGTTCCTCAGGCTTGGAAAATATTACAAAAAAAGTCTCAATTGAACAAGTAATACAGGCCAAAAAGCTTTTAATAGAATATCTGTATTATTATACTTGGTTCTGAGAAATTAAAGAAAACCTTCAACCTCAAACCTCAAACCTCAAACTACAATGCACATACACTATACATACACCAGGAAACATTCAGCTTTGACATAAACCCATGCAAGATTTACCTCTTGTATACCTGATCATGCAAGACCCTGTGTGCATCATGTGACAATAACACAGACATGTAGCCAATCACCAACATTGTGTTTCTGCTCTGAAAAGGTCAGAGTGAAACAAGTTAATCATTTGTCTCTTTACATCCCTGTCATAAATTTCAGAAGCAGAGGGAAGGTAAATAAAAACAATGCAATGCTCATAAAGCACCTTGACAGATACGAAAGATCGTTAGAACAAACCACTGGCATCATTTACAGCTTGTGCACTGGCATTTGAACACGGCTCATCTTAATGAGTAATGTAGAATACAATTACTGATGCATACATGCACACAACCTCTCTCTCTCTTTCTCCCACACACACACACACACACACACATACACAGACCATAACATTAAGACAAGGGACCTTCGGAAGGAAATGTCAGAAACTGCAAAGGCAGTTTCATTAGTACAGAGCTACAGTTCACATATGTATTTACACATATGCTGTATTTCCTCAAAATTTGACAGGGCCCTTTATTTACCCAAACCCATGAGGTTTTATTATATAATCACAGCATTAGTTCCATTAATCATCACATGATTTTATAACTCTCACTTCCACCAAATGTATCTTCAAACAGCTCCAAAGGTCAATCCTGGGCAGCAAAGGAGACAACCTCCAAAATATCAAAGCAATGGAGAATTAATGGGATTGGTGAATATAATGAAATTACAAAATTTTGATTTGCAATCACTTACACTGCATGCTGTAAGATTTCTATTACAGTGGCGTGTGACTAAGTAATGAATTATGGCTCAACACTGATGGTGAATTGCTCTCTCCAGGTTCTGAGTGGGTTACTGCCCTGCGCAAAGGAGTTCAAGTACCTGCAGGTCATGTTCATGAGTGAGGGCAAAATGAAGCGTGGTATGGACGGGCGGATTGATGTCACGTCAGCGGTAATGTGGGCTCTGTAACGGACCGATGCGGTGAAGAGAGAGCTGAGCCTCAGGGCAGAGCTTTCTATTTACCAGTCAGTCTATATTCTAACCAGGTCTGGAATTTTGTCATTTTAGGGGCAAGGCCACTTGGCCTATGGGGCTGTCAATTTTTCAAGGGCACAAAGGCCGTCAAATAACACAACGATTTCACATCAGCGGAAATAATGAATTTAACTCAAAGATTATGAGGATTCATTTATTTATATAATACAGTAGGCTATAGGAAATAAGTGTTAAAATGTTTTTTATTTCCCAAGACTGTTTACTGGCAGAAAAACTGCTGTCAAAAAAACAGAGGGGGACATTTTCAAATAATTAATCAGTGTTGTTATAATTAATCTATTATAAATAAAGTCATATTCTACTTGAACAACACTGAATACTTTTTTTTTCTTTTTTAATGGAACAATTGTTTCTAATATGGTAAATTTCAACTTTGATCATCTCGGTCCAACTTTTTACCAGTGAGAAATATGCAAAATAGATCCGTTAATTAACTGCATATCAATATTGTGTGACTTGTTAGCTTAAATTTAAACTCATACAGCCTAATGCAACAATTTGGTTTTGCCACTCACTGGGTGAGATTTCTGCCTGAGAAAATATGGATGCACGTCCTGCATTTTGCATTTTATAACTGCATCTGCAAAACATTTTTTTAAAGCTTCTTCCTCTGCTGCTTGTTTGGCATGGTTGCTTCCTGGGGGAAATGAACAAACATAACGTTGTAGTAAAGAGGTCGGGTAACCTACTGGGGTTTTATAAAAAACAGCTTAGTGTTAGCCAACGTCACCGTTTCTAACATAAACTTAAGGTCGCAAACAATAATGTTCAGCTATAATTCTGTAGGCACATAACTACTGGTTCATCAAACTTTCTTTACCTCAGTTGCTCAGTCTGCCATCTCTTCTCAAGTCTTCCCTCTTGTCTCCAGCTTTGCAGCAGCAGGGTGAGCTTGATTAAGTCAACTGGTAGATTTGTGCAACTAACGATATGGCAGCGCTTTTTTAGCGGTTCATACCAGGTTACAAATCAAACTCACCCCTCAATGCTTGACTTATAATGAATCAGAATCCCAACATCAAACACCAGTGTTTAAATACCATAATGACTGAGGTGAGGCGCAACAGAAAACTGCTAAATAACTATAATACTGAGCAAGTGTGGGCAGGGCACCACTGTGGCAGCGGGGCATAGAATTTTTTTAGGTGTACAAGGCCAAAGTAAAGGGGCACGGCGGCCATGTTTGTCCTAGCCGCCATGAAATTCCTGCCCTGATTCTAACCCTCACTTACTGTAATGGCAGGAGCTTTGGGTGGTGAAAAAATGAGATCATGAAGACAAGCAGCCGAAATGACATTGTAGGGTGGCTCTTGATGACCTGAGAGTTAGAGTGAGAAGCTCAAACATCCTAAGGGAGTTTGGAGAAGAACCAAAGGTCCTTCACGTCAAAAGGAGCCAGTAGAGATGGTTTGGGAATCTGATCAGGATGCTTCCTGTGTGCCTTTGTCCTCAGGGTAAACACAAAACATGCTGGAGGGATTATTTATCAACTCTGACATGGGAACAACTCAGGATTACTAAAACACTGATGGTAAGAGAGATGTCTGGACCTAATTGCTTCGCCAACCAGCCCCATGACTTAGACCTTGAGTAAGTGAAAGAAAATGCAATGGACAGATAGATGTAAAAACATTGTTTTTTAGCTTAGGTATAAAGTTGGTGTGTGTTTGTGCTGCACGTTTAAGTGTTCCTATGCAAATGTGTGCAAGCATGCATTTACTCCCTGTTGTATATTTTTGCTACCAGCACACACAAGCCATGTTTAACTCCCTTCTTGGCCTTGCAGCTGTTGTGCTGTGATGAGACTTCTTCAAAGCTATTATTCAGATTTACTGGTTATCTGCAGAATGCATCAATTCCCTGCTTTCATTTAAAATCCAAATCACAACTCCTATCCCACCTTCAGCCTTCACATTTTGTGTGTTTTTATTTGCCCAGCCTCTTGGGCTGCCTCAAAGTCATCACCCTACAGCTTCCATACAGCATGAAAGGCAAAGATAGACAGGCTGCATTTTTAAAATTCTTCTATTCAAAATAAGCAAATACAAACACTTCCAAGCCAGCTCTAAGTGGATTAGATCCCAGATATCCTCTGTGTTTGCCTTTGTCTTTACCGTCCTTGTGTGTTTTTGACAAGTGGTCTCTCTCACACGCTCTCCAATCAGCGCACCTGCAACAAATCTTCCCAATCAACTAAACAAGCCAATGCAGCTCAAAACCCCGGCTCTTCCATCAAGATTCTGCTGGATCACTCAGTCTATCATGCAGTTCATTGCTCAGTTTACCACGGTTGCTGCCTAAACTGATTTGTGGTTTATGCAGTATTCATAGGTAATGAATGGAAGTCAGGGTGGTGGATGGGCATGTGACCCATTTAACACCAGGGGCAAGGAATCGCATCTCAGATGGATGGATGATTATGCGGATGGAATAATAAAGATGATGATGAAAAACATTAGGATTTGCTGCGTGTTCCTCTTTTCTTTGAAAAACAAGTTAAAGACTTTCCTGCAATGTTTTTTCAAGGTATTTCAATAAAGGGAATCTTATCTTATTATCTTAGGTATACAATTAGCAGATTGAAAATCAAAAACTAGGGAGAAGATCACCAGCTGTTACTTGTTTTTGTTTCATTTGGAAAATCGCTCTCAGCCCTCTGTCAACCTTCTGCCACTGTAGATTCACAGAGAGGGAGCTGGGGAACTTTGGGTATCATCTGTAAAATTATACCAGATGATTTTATTATTCTGCATGATTTGGCCAAATAGAAATGTGTAAGTGTTGAATAAAAGGGGCCAAAGAATGAAGCTGTTCAGAATTTACTTTATAAGCATGGCGTATAATGCTTTGCTGTTTCCTATTAATCATTAATAAAGAGCAAGTTTTTCCTGTTTTATATTTATTTTTTAATTCCTTCTATCACAACAAAGGTTTAAGGTGTCTTTGTCATCCCCAGGGAGCAATACGTTGTACAGTCAGCAGTAACATACAAACAAGCAACAATAATAGAAACAAAATGATAGTAAAACAATAAATACACAGGTAGTATCATGTTAAGTCATTTCAGAGGCTAACAGCAGCAAAGACAAATGATTTTTAAGTGTGTTCGTTCATTCTTGGTGCGGCATATCCGCAGCCAGACGGATGCAACTCGAACTCATTGGACAGACGGTGGCTTTGATCAGCCGAGACTGACTGGGCCTTCTTCAAAATCCAAACGTTGTACAGGTGGGTCAGGTCATTCAAGGTCATGCCTACAATTTTGCTGCACACTTTCACACTGATCTGCAGTCTGCTTCTGTTGCTGAGAGTTTCAGTGATTAATCTGATATCTTGAACTTAAAGTCAACATGCTGCACATCACTAAGTTTATTGTTTCAAAGAGATTGGTCGATACATATTGAGTTTTCACTGACTCGTGATCAAATTGTTTCTTTGCTTCTCATGCATGTGTTGCAAAATCCGTTTAGTTTTGCTTCTGCTCACAACTGTTATAATGATGTTTAACAAATTTATTCAAGACAAGAAATATTTCATACTAAAGTAAACATATTTGCTTTGTCATGCGTGCTTTTTTAAAAATTTAAGCTTTATGTCTTGAGTAAAAGACTTGGGTTGAGTCTGGCACTTCTGGTGCACTCTGCTGTGTCCTGACAGAACCTTTAACTCTCAGAAGTTACAGTACACAGACTGCTATTGTTTTCAAAAACACATTAAAAATAGCTGCTTGGGGAGTTGCTCATGCCATTCTGCTTGCTGCTACTAAAAAAAAAGCTAAAATCAGCTTCTTGTACCGACTTTACTGAAAAGAAAGAGTCTTCAGACCAATGATACAAAGAGGTCTAGTTGATTAATATTTGATTAATATTCCATATGGCTCTGCTCTCATAGTTTTTAGCCATTCATCAATAAATATAAGATTTTTTACTTTCATATAAATATGAAAAACAATATTTTGCAGAAAAAAGCTATTGTTTGTCTCAGAGGACCTCAGAGTTATATATCTCGGACTGAGATTTAAGCCATCTCTCTCAAGAAGAAATAACATTAATGGAAATCATGTCTATGATTTAGTATCATTACCACTTCAGACACCTTCAGAATTATCTGCATTCAGAGAAAGGGGGAAAAAAACTGCTGCTACTCAAGACGACAGTTGAGCAAAAGTACAATAAGTAAACAGGAAAAAGTGTTTTACCCATTTTCCTTTCATAATTTTATTTCAGGGAAAAGTAAAGATGTGTACCTGCACCAGCGTTTATGGTGGTTAAAGGTCACATCGTGCATGTGCTGATTAGATCATCTGTCACACCTGGACAAAATTCCAAGTCTGCATTTCTTATGTTTGAGCTATTACAGTAACGTTACACTCTATACTCTGGTAACTGGGTAAACACTGATTGTACAATGTATTTGCTATAGAATAATGACTCCATCAGCACTTGGGTGGGTTTTCTTTGAGCCTCACTTTCACTGTGCAGTTGCCTCAGATGATTTTTTTATTTTTATTTTTTGGAGATACTAACGTAATGTTTTCACACAGATGCAGGTCTTTTCCATCTTTCTTGCTGTTAAAATACTGTATCACTCTTTTTTGATTTAATAACAGTAGATAATAATTATTAATTAATACAACTGCACACAGCTCATACATGTACATTAGAAGGCATAGAAAGAGAAGCATAGGTCTTCATAAGCGTAATGGATTTATGTAGTAACAAACTCATTAACATTTAACACAACAGTCATGCTCACTGTACAGTTCTCACTGACCTCAAACCAACATTCAAAACACGACCTTGCAGCGTTCTGCACCATGGTTGGTTAATATTAGCTGCAATTTAAAGGACACTGGTTTCACATCACAAGGATGTTTGTGATGTGAAAGTC
>JAQLOL010014558.1:0-10926 GCA_029783665.1 Naso thynnoides
GAGGAATATGTGAGCATTTAAGATGCTTCGTCAGTTCCTCAACTTATTCAATGAAATATCTGTTAAGGTGGTTCACAATGATGTCTAGATTGTCAGTTATTTCATCGTTTACCTGGAGCTGTAGAACGCTATAGTTAGACTTTTCTCTTTTCAGTAACTTATTTAAATTATTCCATATTAGCTTCCCATTACCATTTGCCCGTTTAATTGTCTCAATATAGAACTCTGCTTTCGATTTACGGGTCATTCTCAAGACTTTATTTCGTAGTGATGTAAATATTTGTCTGTCGTTTATAGTTCTTGTTCTCAGAGATTGCTTTAGAGCATTATCTTATTTTTCATTAATTTTAAGATTTCATTATTGAATATATCTACCTTTTGGATTTCCTCATTCAGAGATTGTAATTGGTTTTTGGGTATGAAGTAGTATTGCTTACCTCTAGTGGATTCCAGATAATAGATTAAGGGTCTTAGAGATTCTTTCAGGTCTATTAGTAAATATTAGATCTATTGTTGTATTTGAGGTATTTGTTATCCTTGTTGGTCCTTTTATAATTTGTATCAAGTTGTACTTATCCGTGAGGTGTTTAATTTTCTTTTTATCTGACTTACTGTCCCAGTTTACATTAAAATCTCCAAGTAGGATAATTTCCTTTTTAGAATTGCAATGTTTTAAAATTGTCTGGAGATGATCATAAAATACATCCTTAGCAGAAGGAGGTCGATACACACAAATCACAGTAAAAGACATTGCAGGGCAAAGTGATATATTCAGGCCAATACACTCAACATTGGCTTCTTTAGGCCATCTTATTAGTTCACATTTATACTTTTCTCTAACATAGATCAACACACCCCCACCTCGTCCTGCTTCTCTGTCTTTTCTAAATACATTATATCCTGGAACACTGATGGCTGCTACAGATGAAGAATGTGTCAACCAACTTTCAGTTACTCCAAGTATATTAATATTAGAGTCACTTAATAAATGTTCCATTTGCTCCGTTTTGTTAACAATACTACGGATGTTAATATGGCCCAGTAGTATTCCCTTTGGTTTAGATCATGAGTCCCAAATCATTTTGGCATTATTCAGGGTTTGAAAAATTTTCATTTTGTGTTGCTTCTTAATTGCTGGATTTAGCGAATTTAGTTTTTTCTTTGTTGAATAAGTTACCTGGGGTTGTAGTACTTGTTGAGAACAAGACCCATGTTGCGGTGGTTGCTGCTTGGTTTGACCACTTAACTGAGGTGGGGTTTCACCAATTTGTGGTAGCCCAGCTGGTTGTGGTTGAAGCCCAGCTTGTTGTGGTGAATGTCTTGTCTGGTGTGGCTGTAGCTCAGCTAGCAGTGATGGTGGTGGAGGCCCAGCTAGCTGCCAGGGAGGCCTACCCAGCATTGGTAGAGGCCCAGCTAACAATGGTGGTAGCCCATCTGGTGGTTGAGCCCAGGCCTGGTGAGGTGCTATCCCAGCTAGCTGTGGTAGTAGCCCATCTGGTGGTTGTGGAGCCCAGGTCTGGTGAGGTAATAGCCCCGCTAGCTGTGGTGGTAGCCCAGCTAGCCATGGTGGTATCTTAGCCAGCTGTGGTAGTAGCCCAGTTAGCTGTGGTGGTAGCCTAGCATGTTGTGGTGGTAGCCCAGCTAGCCATGGTGGTATCCCAGCTAGCTGTGGTGGAGTCCAGGCCTGGTGAGGTGGTGGCCCAGCTAGCTGTGGTGAAGCCCAGGCCTGGTGAGGTGGTATCCCAGCTAGCTGTGGTAGCAGCCCAGCTAGCTGTGGTGGTAGCCTAGCATGTTGTGATGGTAGCCCAGCTAGCCATGGTGGTATCCCCGCTAGCTGTGGTGAAGCCCAGGCCTGGTGAGGTGGTAGCCCAGCTGGCTGTGGTGGTATCCCAGCTAGCTGTGGTAGTAGCCCAGCTAGCTGTGGTAGTAGCCCAGCTAGTTGTGATAGGGTTGTGTTGTGTTGTGATATCATGATAAAGATAGCTTTATTGTCATTATATTGAAGACAGAACAAATGCGAAAAAGTTTGATTAAATGGTGTGTGTGTGTGTGGTTGTGTGTCTGCTCTATTGTAAGTTCTTAATTGTAAGGCTTCTCCTTAAAATACTGCAGTTTGCACTGTATCTCATTTGTACATCACTTTTGGACCAAAGCTTCTACCAAATAAGTAAAGTTAGGGTTAGGGTTAGGCATCATTGGCTATTTGTGCTACTTACAACTGTAACTGATGGTTGCTTGCAATGCCAAGAAGCACATCATTGACTAATATTATATGAGTAGCATATCCACTGTTAGCTTTGCCTCATTTTAAGGCCATCCCGGGGCCTCATTTATAAAACGGACTTGTGATCCATTTTTAAAAGGTCCAGAGTGTAGGATTCAGGGGGATCTCCTTGTGTAGAATATTGCAGGCATTGAATATAATATTCGCAAGTAAATAACCACATGAAAATTAATATTAATATAAAAATATTAACATTAATTTGGATAAGAAAATTTCCTCGGAGCACCAACAATGTTTAGTCGTCAGTTGTGCTTTCATTGATCCATCGGCAATCAGTGAGCGCAAGTTAATTCTCAACTGACGATGAAACAGGTCAAAAAGGAAAAAGGATGAATCAGTCAAACATCTGACGTCGTGAATTCTGATCACACTGACCGTATTTTCTTGACAGTGAAAGAAACGCAGCATAGAGAAAACAGGCTATGTTTTAAATGTTTATTTAACAAATGAATAACAACTGATAGAAATAGTGGCAGCACATAAATGAATGTAGGCAAGGTGGAAATAAATGAATTATACCAACATCTTCTAATGAGATATAACTAATATAATGAGTATTGATTTAAGGACGGTAGGGAAATTTAGCCTAGAGATGTGTGATTGGAACGGAGTTTGGATTGATTTGACCAAATTTGGCGACTGACTTTAGTAAAACTGTTGGTAGAAAATAACGGGAACCAACTTCACATCCACCCGACCCAGCAGAATATCCTTGATCTCACTTTGAGCCGTGGACACAGAAGTGGACAGAGGTAACCCGTTAGCCGGCCGGTCAGTACTCTGGAGACAGTTTCTTTCCTCGTCTGCACCCTTATCCCCAGGGGAGGCATGAAAAGTCGGTCTCCAGCTTCTTTGTAAGACGGCGTGAGTTGTGGTTCCGGTCTTACTTCGTGGGTTGATTCTGCCGACCAGCAAAAGGCAGCAGCATCTCAAGTTTCTGGGCAACCAGCCTTAGCTTGGCTGCCGCCGGCTTTACTCAGCACTGGGTTGAGCATGTTGCACCGCCAGTTTTATTCAGCTGCCCAGAACATTCAATCGAAAAACTGGCTCTTTGGTGTTTTTTGTGACACCGGAGGTTCTGCAGCATGCTTGTCAGGGGACAGTGTGCGAAGGATGTTCCATCATGTCAAATTTGCTAGATGTCTCAAATCCTGCACACTAGGCCTTTAAGTATGATTTAAGCAGAAAACCAAATGAGGTTATTTATAAAACCTTACTTTCATTATGGAAACGATAATATCGTAAGCAAGTCTTGATGTCACCTTGCCATAATCTTGTCTTCTGTACACTTTATTTTCACCTGTGGTCCACGGCTGGTCCAGATTAAACCCTCATTTGTGCAGAAATTATGAAGGGAAATCAGGTCTGGACAGGTCCTGGTCTCCTTGAGCTTTCATTTCATTTCAGACCTTTATGTAACGTGTAAAAACACTCAGCCAGGGATTTCACTGGATGTGTGTGCGCCACAGAATGACTTTGCTGGGGGTTTTGCTACGTGCTCTATCATCTGTCAACACCCACCTGCTGCGTTTCAGAACATGGCACAGATTGGCTGTGCTGAGGAGATTTCAAGATAATTACAGAATCATGTGCGGTTGCAGCCTCTGAAAACCTCTAAACTGTTGACTTCAGGCCTGGCTCCGCACATAATGACGTTTTGTTTATGAAGTTTAATGAAATATGATCTGGGGTCAATACAGACTGCTTTATTCTAAAAATTCCCCGGATGTTTCAATGTTGTAACTGTGTCTTGACTTCCTGTCCTGCTCAGTCTGCTCTGTGCTGAGTTGCATCGTTGTGCTCCATCATCCAACAAAAACAAAAGGCTTTGTGTATCTGCTGCGGAGGGTAGAAACACAAAGCAGCCGCAGCCAGTGGAAGCACACGCATTGACTAGAGTGAAACCTAACAGCTCTGCTGCGGTGGTGGAGCGGAGACGGTCCAAACACGAATCTGTTGGAATTGAGGAGTGAGGATACCCTCATTCACACTGACAATGAATTACACACAAAAGCACAAATCTCGATGAGTAACAGCATACAAATCACAACCACATGCCAAGAGCACTGTCTTTTGGCAGAGTTGAAGGGGCAGAGGGAATAAATCAGAGCAATCAAGTAAAGCAGGTACAATTCAAATGATAGTGGTTGTAAATTAAGAGTGCTAAATTCTGCAAGACGAAGAATTTCAGTTTTAGTATTGGAGGTCATTCCATGAACCGAGGCATCAACGGAGGCTGTTTGACCAAGTTCTGTGCAAGCTCGGGGAGCCTTGAGAATCTGCCAATCACTTGAACAGATCACGTAAGTGCTGGAGTTCCATTCCAAAAAAAGGCTGTCATGTCAGGAGGAAGTGTATCGATTAGAAGTGTAAAAATAAATTTAAGCCAGTGTTTGTTGCATCTTTCATAGAGGAGGCAGTGGTGAGTATTATAACTATCACCAGTGATAAATCTAAATCTAAGACTTTGAGAGTTGATGGTGCAGCATGCCTACAGATTACATCACCATAATCTGACACTGATAAAAACACTGCTTCAACGATCCTCTTAGTACTAAACAGAGGAAAGCTGGCTCAGTTTTTGTTTAGGAAACAGATTTTCTGTTGAGCTTGGATGCAAAGTTGTCCACATTGAATTTAAAAGTTAGTTTCTCGTTGAGCCAAATGCCAAAATATTTATATTTGGTGGCCATCAATACCAGAACAACTTAAGATATGTTCACACACCTTCGTAAGTGATATTTCTGGCTCTGGAAACCAGCATGAATTTTGTTTTTTCAGCATTGAAAAACCAGTTTCAGGTTAAAAAGAGATTCCTGGATGACATTAAAAGCAGGTTGCATGTTCTCAATAGCCAGCTATATAGAACTAGTGAAGCGATGTATAATTGTATCATCTGCACATAGATGGGCTTTGCAACCATTCAGTGATGAGACAATTTTGTTGATCACCAGCTCGCCCATCGACACTAATAATAGACAGTCTTTTCAAGAGTAGGTAGTGATCGACTGTATCAACTTGACATCACTTACTGGAAATGCTCCATTTGGTTCAGGTGAGGGGTGGTTCCTGGGTAGAGCATGCAGAAGACGGGAGAGTACTCATTTGTAATATTGACTATTTTGCATTGATTTTAATCCCAAATGTATATGGAAGTATCCACAAAAAGTGATAATAAGCCATAAACAAGCACACAGGAAAGAGTACCAAGCAGCTACTATCCATGCAACGTCACTGTCATCAACACACCCAGTAGCTCTGTATTTTCTCTGGACAGTTGGACAGATAACAGAAAAGAACTTTTGCATTTACACGTTGTAGCCGGTTTGACCCTAATTAATAATGTGAGGTGCCACTCAGAGTCACGTCTGACAAATAGTAGAAAATTAGAACAAAAGGTACTTGGTCAAACCATACAAAATAAACAGTAGGCAACCAACAGTTAAGCATTTCAAGCAAAGAAAACAGCAAGAAACAAGCAACAGATAGCCCACAGTTCAATCCAGCCTTTAAGAGTGTATTAACAAAGCAAAGCAAAGCAACAGAGCAATATGGATGTGTATCTGTACGTGTATGTGTGTGTGTCGCACAGTCACAGTCCTGAGTTCAATCCAGGAAGGTGGAAATGTCCGTTCTGGTTTCCCAACACAAATACAACACAGTACAGTCCCAATCCAGTTCACAATAGGCAAATACAAGACAACTCAAAAGTCCGCTCAGGGTTTTACTGCGGATGCACTCAAAACATACCAAACCAAGAAACCACCACTGGATTACAGCATCTCTTATCGCAGTTCACAAAACAAACTCATCAGTGTTTTGTTTTGTTTTAAATATACAGTATATACAGCGAGTACTCACGGTACCGTAGGACAGTCAGTTAGTCCAAAGTCAAGTCAGGTGGAGCGTCGGCTTAGCTCCGCTGAGACCGGCAACTCCTAAACAAACTCCAGATGGGAAATACACAATAGATGGAATTTGTCTTCCTCCGGACCCAGCCTCCAGAGGCAAGACAAAGCAAAGCTTTCCCCGAGTGGCTATGTCATGCGGACTTCACAGTGTGATCTAACCGAGGTAAAAAGCTGATGTTTCTCTCCTCCACTGACCATCCACACCTTGACGGGTTTGATATATACTAATAGTTTTTCCCTGGGCTGGGGTTCTGACAGTGAGTTTGTAGTAAATTTGTGATTGGATTATTGGATGATTGGGGGTGTGGACTGTGGACAACATGAATGAACTGCCAGGTGAGCAGTGATGCGATTCTGATGCTGGTCACTATTGGGCCTTCCTTTTACATGGCAACAGCGTGCTGGCGCCCCTGAAACTGCAAACGTTTGAAACCCGGTTCCAGAGTGGAATCTTTTGAAACTGCAACCTTCTTCACGGCTGTGTTAACTGGCAAAACAGAAAGGGGTGACGACACTAATGCTAGCACTAGTCGATGCATTTCACTCAAGCCACTACCAAACTCCATTAAACACTCCACAGTGCACCGAAAACAGGTTGAACATGACGACAGTCTGTTGAGGTGAATTTAAGTGTTTGCAGAATAAGTTTAGAAGTCAATCTGCGGCTGAATTTCTTAATTTGTGGCTGCTGAGGGCTTGGCAGCATCAGGAAGCAAACAAATTTGGCAGCTCCGACGGTATGTCATTCCAAACTCACACCGCCGACTACTGGCCTGGCATGCACACTACAGCACTTTTGGCTGTTTGTTTATACACAGACACAGTTTGAAGACACAAAGGGAAAACTTTTCCGTTTTTAGCGGGGCTGCTCCTATCTGAATTTGGCATAAATTCACAATTATTGCATTTGTTGACCATGTCATGCGGATGGTGTAGCACACTGCCAGTTGGTTACGAAGCTGGTGTCATGAGCTGTGTAATAATAAAATATACGGAATGAATATTTTGTGGTACAAGAACTTGACCCTGTTATCGAGCTGAGAGACAGGCTCACAGTTAACATTCATTTGGCCATGTGACTGTGGTGGAAAAGGAGAAAAGCGTGGTTGGGTTTGTGTTTTGGCTTATTTTAACACTGGCGTGGTGTTTTGGCAGCAATATTTTGTCCTCAAGCATTCAGGGGACTGGTCTCCTAACTAACAACCAATTTGTGATTGCTCTGACTGTTAAAGTTGCCACAATTTCCACTTTCTCTTTTTTCCTCCAGACTGTCTCCTCTCTGCTCTGCCCTCGGCAGACATGGTGTCAGTGAGTCAGCTCAAGCAGGTGTCCCACGTCTCCACCCAGATTTAAGGGGACCAAAGCAAAACTCTTCATTTGGTCTGTTCTAATCTGTTGACTTGTTGGCAGCTACTATAATTATAAATTTCACTTTGTGTGTAAAAATACAGTTGAAAAGCAGAGTTCACCTTTCTTTCTTTTTTTAAGTTGTGGTTTGGGGTCAACTAAAGTGTAAGAAGATCATGAGAAATCTGATATCTGTTCTTATTATTTACTAGAACTTTTTCATTTTTAAACTTTGTAAAACTGACTAGTTTGGTCAATCTTTTGGGAATCTATGATTCATGTTTCCACCAGAGTCCATTCTTTGACTCTTGTTTGGCATTCTGTTGTCATAAATTGCAGTTGGATAATGCAAACATACATACATGCTGCGACATGCTGTAGCCTAGCGCTTTTACTTTGTTTTTTTGTTGTTTTTTTTAAACGTAAATAGATGTAGCGTCATACATCGCAAACTGCTGTGAAATGATATTATTTTGATACTGGAAAGGAAGTCATAACTCTCTGTCTTTCTCCAGATGTTGATGTTGCTGTAATGACTACCTCTGTCTTACTCAGATGTGTACAGTGCACCGCAGCATAAGCCACCCCCATCTATCTCCTTCAGCTCTGTGCTAATGTCTTGCATGGAAGACCAGAGAACTGTCAGTAAATGGGGGCCAGTGACCTGCAGATGGTGTGAATACAGGATCACAAGATGCATTGGGTACATCAGGCATCCATTAACTCGAAAAGGAGTGAAACAAAGAAAATGGAACCCTGAAAATTCTGCGCTCCAGAGAGGAGAGATGAATGGTGGCATTGAAGTGCATTAGTAATGTGTGTCACGTATGAAATGCTGCAGAAGAGTATTGTTTTTTGTTAGCTGCTAATGTGGGTGCAACAGATTTTTCTACTGTCATTAATGGAGGAAGCCACTTTTCAAACCAAGCTGAGTGTTTTAATACATTACACGTTTGATTAGGTCTGTTTTCTGCTGGGTGGAAGTGTGGTGCGAATATGGCTGCGTCAGGGTTAGGGTTAGGGTCTCTTATTTGTCGTTTCCTTGATCCTCGCTTGAACCGGAAGTTTTTCTGGCAATGCCGTCTCCACCTCCACGGCTGGAGCATTTGAATGAGATGGCCAAGATGCAATTCAGATGTAAGTGGCCCATATTCACTTCTTCCTTTCCATTAAATTAATTCAGATGTACTAACATGAAGGAGTCCAGAGAACGATGATATTTAACGTCGTACAGATAATACGAGGATGATAATCGATTATAAAAAAAGTCATACCAGGAATTAGTGAAGATTGGAAAAACAGAACAGGAGCTCTACATAGAATTTATAGTGTTTGTGGAAATATATGAATGGGCAGTTATTTCCAAATCACTTGGCTTAAATGAGAAAAAACAGCAGACAGCAGCAGAGGGGAAACACACCAGCCACTTTCTGCAGCCAATCCAGCTGTTCTGCGTCATCATAAAGGGACGTCACCTCATGTGACGCCATCGAGGAGAGGACGTCTCATTTCTCTGCAAACATCTTTCCTCATTTCCTCTCTCCTCACTTTGGTTTCCTTGTGTCTCTCCATGCATCCACGATGGGCGGGACTAACACGCAAGGAAAGGACGCAAGTGAGGGAAACGTGGATACAATTTAGGAGACTTGAGACGCAGCCTGTGCATCAAGTCTGGCGTTCTTCCAAACTAAGTACACTCGTCTGTATATTAAAGTGCTACATTTATGCCTACATCATGCCCTTTAACCTTTGTTAACGTCTCCACCACACACACACGCCACAGCAGCTTCGTGTGCATTTTCTTTTCAAAATAAAAGCCCTAACTTGTATCCGTCCAAAGTTAAACAGTAGCGTGACTGTTGACACGAGAAGCTCGCTCCTTCCCTCATACTCTCTGAAAAGACATACCTGACAAATACTTAAAATACCTACAACCTGCAGTGATTATTTTTCTAAAAGCTGGCAGAAGATGAAATGGCTTTTAGTTGGGAAGAAACAGGGAAAATGAAATGTGAACAGCTGCGGAAGCATTGGAAGTATATTTCATGATTTGTCATAATCAGATAATTTACATCATGTATATCACTGATATGTGTATCAGAGTTTGTGCTCCAGCCACATTGCCTCGTGGTGCGTGGAGACAACAAAGCAGATGCTGAACTTATTGCTGCGGATGGCGAGGAGGCAGCACAGACTTTTGGCAGAACAGCCGAGTTGGGCGTGAAAGGAAATGCACAGTGTATCATGGCACTTCCTGTCTTTTTGTTTTCTTTGTGTAAATTCACTTTGCACCAAATCTTTACCGGATTTTTCTTCCCTTTGACTTGCACATGGCGGTTTGTGTTGTTTGTTTCAACATGTTCAGCCCACAGACAAATAATTGTGTTAGTCTGATACTGATAGTCAGTTGTAAGCATTTGAAATACAAAACTTAACATCCAAAACACTGATCACAAAAACTGATTCATGCTAAAATGCACTTTGAACACAACCACACACAACTGGTCCAAAACATGGCAGCAAATGAGTTTTAGTATTATCTGTTTGTTTCTGCTTCTGCAGTCTTTGTGTGTCCGTCTGTTAAACAAGCAGAAAGTGATGTGTGGATCCTCTCGGGGGTAGCCTGTGTTTCGCCTCCCAGCAGGAAGTCAGCCTTGCTGAGCAGCTGGAGAGGCCTGAGCGTAGTGTGGAGTTCATTAATGATCCACAACACTGGTGCAGACTTTCCGGGCTGTGAGTGTGCGTGTGTTTGTGTCGTGTTGAGGAGGAAAACCGTGGAAATGCATTTTCAAACATTTGTCAGAACCTTAATGATGTTTTCAGTTCCTCGCAGGGTGTCTCATTACAAAATAATTCATTAGTGGACAAATAAATAGTTATTCTCGTGACCTGTGTGTTTTGTGACTTCTTTCTGAATTAATTCACACACTCAGCGGGCATAAATTCACATATAATGATTCACTTTCAAAGGCTTTACATCATTTCCTGAAACAGCTGGTCACTGTAGTTTTTAGCAGATGTACTCAACCAGGATTTAAAATATTGCATTTTGGGGGCACTATTTTCAGCCTATAATTACGTGGAAATATTTACACATTTGGTGCTCCAGTGAGTGCGTGTTGGTTTAACTTAAAATAAACCATCGTGTATTTGTGTGTTTATGGTAAGAAAGTAAGATGTCGCCCAGTGCAAATGTGTTTTTATTAGGTTTTGGACAAAATGCAGCTGTGGCACAGCCAAATACGGTCCGTCAGGCTTTAATACACACACGCAGTCCAATGTTTCCCCTTTTATTCCCCCACATTAATTCATTCGATCATGAGGCCAACTGCTGAGATTTTAGACAATCATTAAAATCCTCTGCATCCGTGTTTCACAGGGCGG
>JAQLOL010014559.1:0-10923 GCA_029783665.1 Naso thynnoides
TGTGTTTTTTGTGTGTGTGTGTGTGTGTGTGTGTGTGTGTGTGTGTGTGTGTGTGTGTGTGTGTGTGGTCTGAGACTTTAAAACACTGATGAGAACGGAGCGTTCAGAGCCGTTAGAAACAGCCACACACTCTTACCTCATTATTTCAAACTCTGACATCATTTAAAACCAGCCCGACTTTGTTACATCATTTATAGGTTGAAAGACACAGAAAAGCATCATATGTCCCGTTTAGCACCAATACTGCGATTCACCATGGCAACAGCGGACAAAAGGAGTTCTGCCTACTTTTCTCCTGTGGATTTTGAAACCTATAAAAAAAGTGACACCTGTGCAGTGCCAACAATAATTGGTGAGGGAGAAAACTGCTGCTTGAGTAAATGTGTAAGTTTGAATGTAGCCTATTACTTTAATATTTAATCACACTTCTAGGCTAATATCATGAGTGAAAACTACATCGTACTGAACCTTAAATTAATTTACAAGTAGGATATCCGGCGGGTGAAAAGCAGACTTGGAAGCAGTTCAAATGAGATATAAGAGCAGACTTTAAACAGGTGAGGCTCAGGCGTGACAGGCTCGAGGTGGTGCCTCATTTTAATCATGTTTATTTACAAAATTAAAATCAATCAGTGGTTATTTCAGCGTGCAGCTTTATCCACAACATGTTTTTTTTTTCCACATACACATCCTCTCACATTTATTCTGTTTATTCAATTAATTAGGCCTGATGAAATTAACATTTGAGCGATGCTGGTGATGAGAGGACGGATCAGATTATGCAGGTTTACAACAGACTATAAAGAAAAACAGCAGCAACAGGTGGTCATCTGGAAAAGATAAAACATTTGCTCTCAAAATCATCTCCTGACGTTGTCTGTGTGTTCGTCCCTGTGCAGTAACGCTGCCTCTTCATCTATAAAATCCTCCACAAACAAATATATATAAAGATTTAAATATACATTCCCTTTATTAACACAAAAGTGCGTTTATATAGACCTACTAACAGACTATTTAAACCAACCAGGATTTTTTGACAACAGTCGGTTAGACTCAGATAAAATATGTATGAGGCTGAAGGACTGAATGAAGGAATGAAACAGTGTCTCTGGCACTGAAAGAGGAAGGAGACTGAGAGAAACTTGATGTCTGCTGATGAAAACCTGGTACCAAGCAGTTTAGGTTGATGGAGTAGGTCACCATAGCAACTGACGCAGAGCTTAAGTTACCTCTCTTTGTAAAACGGGCTGGAGTTCCTCCTCTTTCTCAGGTTTGACTTCCCTTTATGAGACAGAAAATCCAGAGGTTCCCCCACTTCAGGGTGAACAGACATGAAACTGACCACAGAAAGACAACTCAAGACTGTTTTTGTTGGGTTTTCTTTTCTTTTTTTCCTTTTTGTCTGTCAAGTTTGGATGTTTAAAACATAATTCTGGCCATATTGAATACAACTCCCCTTTAACAAAGATATAAAAAGGGGCCTAGAAATGAACACAGGCCACCATGTGTCACTGCCTCCAGTTTCCTGTGCTGTCTGTCAGGGTGAAGTGCTCCATCTTCCTCCTGCCAGCAGTCCCTGCCTTCGACTGTCAGTCAGCCTGCACACCTCCAACCCATCCACTAATCAAACTCCAGCACCATACACACCTTAACTCCTGACTCCAGCCCTTGCCAAATTATTCTATCACCCACAGTGGATCATATTTTCCACCATCCACTTACAAGCTCCAGCTAACCATGCCATCCCCACACACTATTTCCCAAGAGCCCTTTTTAATGGATTCTTCTCCTATTTCATCCACTCCTGCGTCTGTATCTGCACTTGTGTTGTATCTGCAAATTTAACATGACACAAATCAACACAAACTGTATGCTGCACCAGTTTTCACTGGGTCTTATATTCCAGAAATGCTGTAATAATCCAAAAATACACACACATATTTATTTACATTACATCATAGAAACCACAGGCACAGACCTATTTTGCTGCAGCACCACAGGGAAGGAGAAGCAGTTCTTCTTTGTTTATTTTTTTTCCTTTTTATCTAAAAGCTGTATTCATCACTGTTACCGGCATCCAATGACAGGCTTTTATGTGCTCAGTTATTAATCTGGCAACCAGGGGATTGTTAAAAGTTCCCATTTTCTCAGGATGATTTTCTTCCTTTGGGTGCTCTCAGCTGATAATAATACAACATATTTTCAGCAGCGCTTGAAGGTAGCACTATGATAGCTTCAACAATGGAGAAAAATACTGCTCATCAAACAATAAATAAGGAGGCTATACAAACGTAGCTGAGGTGCTGCAGCTATGGAGCATCAAACTAAAGAAGAAACAAGCATCCGCTCACTCAGTCTCTGCAAAAATCATTTTAATGCGAGCTTTTGTTCAGAGACCTTCAAGGCATAAACCGGCAGTGAGACATTACAGGCACATCACTTGATTATCCTGAATCCAGAGCACCTGTGTCAATCAGTTGAACCTGTGTCGCTAAACATCAAGGGAAATGTAGTTCTCAGTGTGATGGACTACAAATTAAAGACACTGACACTTCATTTACATGGACACAAAATTCTGATATTAACCCAACTAAGACAATATTCTGAATAAGACACTGCCACGTAAACAGCATTTTCCCATTACCTCACTGCGTACAAGGTCATAGTTGGAGAAATAATCAGATTAAGACGTGGAGTATTTTGGTTTTAGTTGCATTATTGTATACACCTTGATCACACTACGCCGTCCTATCAGAGTTTACAAAGCATTTTACGACAGCGACACATAGTTTACAGCAGTCAAACTGCTTGACTAAACATACTCGAGCTTCCAGCAGCATGTTTACAGCGAGCTTTGGAAGAAAAGGTCACCGACACCGTTTAAAAGAAGTCCCAACATTTCTGGGTTGACACAGAAACTAACATCATGTCAGATATTTTGAAAGAAATGGATATCATGAAGTTTTTACAAAATAAAAACTCAAAAGGTGAAATGGCAGCAGGATGTTCAGCTGTTTTGTTGTTGTTGTTGTTTGACTTCCGGTTTCAGGTCAAATTCCACGAGAATATCGTCCATATGACGCGGGATGGGCTTGTGCCTCGTGACTCATTGATCAGACTCTGCTCTGTAACATGTAAATATGAATGCAATATTGTACAAGCAACTCATGTAAACACTCTAATTGAAATATTGTCTTATTTAGAATATGGTCAGATCATTGCAGCTCATGTAAACATAGTCAGTATCTGTAGATACAGTAAAGAAACGCTAATGTACAAAATACACACAATTTGCACTACGTATAATGGGAATATGTAAGAATAGAGATAAATGCCATGCAAAAAACTTCAGGCTACAACCATCACAACATAGAACACACAATCTATTGTAGTTTATTTATAACAAACACCCTTTTAGACCCAGTGGTTGCAGTGTTCCTCTGGTGTGGATCCAAAAAAGCTCTCTGGCATAACTACCCGTCCACATCCTCCCCTGTGTGAAGAGTAATCTACTCTACACATCAAACTGGCACATACGGAAACTTTGGCTTTTGGACACGGTCCCGTCCTTGTAGGAGGAAACGAACAAAATTGACTTTAATGTAAATTTGCTGTCCAAAACGACACAAGTAAAACTTTAGAGACAAAATACTTGAAAATTATCCAAAGATACCATGTCTAGTTCATATACGTCCACTCTACCTGCAAGACAATGTGTAAGATATACAGAAACGATCAATGTGATCAATATTAAAGCATGTCTGTTCAGTCTCCCAGCATCAAGCTGCTGCAGTGAGTCCACCCATTGACCAGAGGTGTCATATCCTGCCATCTATTTTTATCTTATTGATTCCACAGATAAGCAAATTACCAGTGAAATGTTTTACTTTTCTGTCTGGTTAAGGTAGCACTGTGCTCTGACCAGGCTCTGACGACTGTCCTCGCTACATTTGTAAGTTAGCGTGCATGTTCGTCCAGCCTCGAAGAAACAAACGAGCAGCGTCCAACACACGAGCTTTACCGGGCGATGCCTCTCCCCATCTGTTTCAGTACAGTTCAATGACAATGCAAATGCTAATGAACAGAATCAAATTATATAAAAAGGCTATATGAATGACTGTTTACCCCCCTACAGACTGAGTGTGTGAATGCTTGTTTTCTATTTTTATTTCTTAGCAAGACAGAAAAAACTTCCTCTGAACTTTGTTTGTTGCAGACTAGCAGGTCGGCCTACATTAGCTCAACTGGCAAAAAGCACCAAACTTCATGAAGAATTCAGGCTACAAAGTGAGCAGTTTATTCAATTTGTCACGCTTCCACTTTTAAATAAACCAAGTTGGGCAGAATCAATAATGCATTGCTTTAACCTGGCCATTCACAGACTCTTGCTGTGTGTGCGTGTGTGTGTGTTTGCCCTTGTACAGCTATCTTTGAGAGAACCAACTTTTAGTCATTTGAGTTTTATGAGGACACTTTTTGGAAAATGAGGACATTTGGGCCAGTCCTCACCCCCTGACAGACCTTTAAAGGACTTTTTGAGGGTTAAAACTTGGTTTTAGGGTTAGAACTAGGTTAGGGTTAGGGATAAGCATTTAGTTTTTATGGTTAAGGTTAGGGTAAGGGGCTAGGAAATGCATTATGTCAATGAGTGTCCTCACAAGTGTAGCTGTACAAACGTGTGTGTGTGTGTGTGTGTGTGTGTGTGTGTGTATCTCTCCATGGAAGCTGCTGACAGAAGCATAAACAATACTCACTGTATCTGAGGGAAAAGGTTGACAATGATGTGTCTGCATGTGTTAAAGATTTTGTGTGGGTGAGTGTGTGAAAGAAAGTGGGGACTTTTGTGAGTTTGTAAAGGAACTGCTAGCCTGTGTGTGTGTGTGTGTGTGTGTGTGTGTGTGTGTGTGTGTTAGAGTGATAGGGGGTAACAGTACTTAGTTCCGACTCACAGCACAAACATGACCAATGTGTGTATATGTGACCAATAATAAAGTACCTTTAGATACACATGCACAGTAAGTTGTGAACAGACGTACATAAGTTCAGGAAAATTATTTGGTCTTGATAATTGATGATCACAACAGAGAGTGGCGCAGTTAGCCCCTGCAGCGTCAGGAAATAGCCGGTGCTGGAGGCTTGGTGACACTGGAACGACATGCAGGTTATCAGTACCTGATGTGAGTCCCGCGTCGATGCCTGCGTGAAAATGTCCACTGTCTTGGACAGCTGGCTACTGCTACACCAGTCGGACAGTCCACGTCAGGATCTGATTCAAATGTTACAATCTGAGTTTGATGTTCTAAATCAAGGTTTAATGTTTTAAAACTCTTATCATAACTGAATGGAAATGCTATTTTACCTGTGCTGCATAGTTAAGCTCGCCTAGCAAGCAAGGACGCTAGCACTAGCCGGCTAACAGGG
Organism: Naso thynnoides; assembly: GCA_029783665.1. Taxonomy (NCBI): domain Eukaryota; kingdom Metazoa; phylum Chordata; class Actinopteri; order Acanthuriformes; family Acanthuridae; genus Naso; species Naso thynnoides. Next base: position 5,422 of record JAQLOL010014559.1, read on the forward strand.
CTGCTTGCGCTAACATAATTGTTTGCTTCGGTAGGGCTGGCTCTAGTGCTAGGCACGGCCATTTAAGAGCCGTTTAACCCTCCTGTTCATTTCAGCTTAATTATCCTAATGTTACCAGTCAAAAATGGCTAGCTAGCTTTACCAGCCGGAGAGCAAGCTCTGCCAGCAGTTGCGGATTTTACCACAACGAGCGCTGTCAGAACGGCGCCACAGCCGCCTCCTGCTCCGCCTCTGAATGCAACTGCACCTGAAGATCTGGAAGAGCCAGCCCGTGTTCACTTGCAGTCCTACCCCATTCAGATAATTAATAGCCAAAAATGCACAAATATCAAAAGTTGGCTTAATGGAAGAAAGAAGCTGGAATATTCCATAGTTGCTGATTCTGCCATTTCATTTTTATGTTGTAAGTTTATAATTGATGGTGAAGAAGTTAAACAGGCAAACAAGGAGGCTGGAAGTCCACTGAAATAAGGTAAGACATAAAATGCTGATTAATAAATTCAAATTACAGCATATTTAGCACTCTGCTTTTTGTGGGTGTTTGTGCTTGGGTGGTTGATAAATGCTTTTAATTTTTAAACAGTAGCCTTGTGTTTTAACTGTTTAGCATTTTGGGGGACAATGCAAAGGTAAATTGATTCCTTTTATTAATTTTCATTATGGGAAAAAAATAAATTTAAAAAAAATCTCCCCTTAGAATTTTTAACAGCCCCCTCAGTCATTTTATCCTGGCGCCAGGCCCGTTTTTCCACTGACTCAACTTGGAATCCTAATAAAAATACAAAGTTGGGAATAGTAGAAAATTAATCAGCAACATTAAAAATTTGCATTTATTCATGGAATACGATGAACTCGACTCTAAGGTCAACATCTACACAGTCAGCTTTTAAAAAACAACTGAAGGATTCTCTCATTTCCACTTTCTGTATGCTTTGTTTTCTTGCCTTTTCTCTTCACTAATTCAGTGTTTATCTGGTATTGTTTGTCTTGATTTTGTTATTTATTCTTGTTTGTTTTCTGTCTTTTTTTGTTCTGTTTTTTGCTTTTGTTTTTTTATGTATTGAGGATATTCAGGCTATTTTATTTTTCATTCTTGTTTGTAGGGCTGTTTGTGTGTGGAGCCCTTGGGCTACCTTTTCCCTCCTAGCTTTGTTATTTTATGTGCTGAATGAATGAATGAATGAATGAATGAATGAATACGTGATTTGTGGTCTGGCTATAACTAGCTGTCCAAGATGGCAGACCTTTTCGCACACCTGACGAGGACTACTGCACCTGTGCAGCAAATGTCTGACATGCAAGCTTGGATCATCGTCTCTGAGGTTTTGTTTTTTGTTGTTGTTGTTGTTGTTTTAAACAAATAGCTTTTTACATCTTTGTTTTGTATAGTGCCTGGTGAGCAGTGTTTAACAGATAATGACAAGTAATTTTGACATTTCATTCATTGTCTTCTTTTTTTTAATCACAAGCAGTAATTTTGCTCTCAGCACTTTGCATAAATTCAAGGTTTGAATGCGTGAATGAATGAGTTTCCAGATCTCATCAGTGGCCTGACATGACAGTCATTCGCCAATGTTAATGCAAACAAGGTATTTAGGCATGTATGTATAGACTGAAACTGTTGGTTATACCTTCATTCTGTAGTTTAATTTCAAAACTCCCAAAATCCTGCTGGACCCTTCCTCAGAGTATTTTAAAATGCAACAGGACTGAGGACCTCCAATGGACTGTAAATCAAAGTTCAAATAGGTCTGTGATATAATGTGGTTCAAATAGCAAGTAAGTGGTAGGCAGTCATCTTGACATCCCAAAGGTGAAACTTTATTTACAGTTTTCTCCAGTACACGTGTAACTTGCATGAAAAAAACCAGACTTGGAAAATAATCTCTTAGCACATGCTGACGGCAGCACTTCCACATCTTTGGTTCCTCGAGAAACCAAAACCAATTTGCTTATATGGGGTGGACGTAATCAGATCTCTACATTTCAGGGGAATTACATGTTCTGTCTTCAACTTCTTTTCCAGCCCATTACATTACTATCTCTACAAAAGACAAATGATCTTAACACATAATGTCAGTTCATAATAAACAACACAAAGTGGAAGTTTAGGCTAAAAAGAAACCCCTAAATCTGGTTGGACCCGATCATGGATCGATGACCATGACCAGATAACCAACTGTTCAAAGAGAATTGTGGGAGATGTGCTGCTGCCTGACAACATCTGTAAGCACCTCAAACAGCTCACAGCCATGTCCGCTTTATGTTTGGGGAGCTTAGCAGTGCCTTCGGTGTCATCCGGCCCCGACTGAAAAAGGCAAAGCTGTAACCGACCACTTAAGCCTTATAGTCCTGAGAAAAAACACCTGAATAATTTACCTTAAATAAAACAGCAACAGTATCTCAATCATACATTAGCTAACATTTTTGGTCTCCAGAAGATCTCAGGAATATGAATTACAGCTAAACCTGGTTCTAATATCTTATACCGATGCAACAGGTTTCCTTTATCGTCGTGCCACAGAGCCTTTCTCAACGCGTGGTTTACATTGTGAAAGGGTCGCAGTTGGTTAGGTTTAGGAAAGGACTGTTTGTTTGTTTGACACTAACAGTTTCCCTGAGCCTCGTCATGAACAGGCACCCAAAGTCAGCTGGGATCAGCTCCAGCCTCCCACTACGCCGGGATGACTGGTACTGGACTATGGATTAAGGAAAGAATGACCTTGACCTTAGATCAGGTAAATTAGGCCACCCATTACATAAAGATATATTTCATTTAAAAACATATATATAACATATATTTAATAATTTTAAAAGTATTTAAGATCATGGGCAATACTACTTCACTCAACAGAAATGAAATTGAATTAATTTTGGTGTGAGGCTTGTTGATCATCACTATGAGGTTTGTTAGAGATGAATGAAAGCAGTGAGGCATTTAGTCAGCGAGAATGAGCAGCAAACGAACCAGGGCGGGTTTGGCATTTTGGGTAGAGTGATTTGTAGTCAGGCAGCACAGCCACCTTTCCCTGCCGTGTGCCTGAACTAAGCTGTCTTTTGTAGATCTATACTAATCTCCTGTAGGCTACCTTCTCTCTTGAGTCCGAAAGGCAGAAATGTGTCAGATAGACAGAAAGGTTTAATTACCTTGAGAAGGTGGAGACAGCTGGCAGAGACACAATGAATATAAAGGACAGAAAGGAAATGGCTACTCGAAACTCTTTAATCCAGTCAAGTGACCGTGCTGATTTACAGCACGACCGTATTTGTTTTCCCACGGTACCTGACTTCCACGTGGGTATTCAAAGGTAAGTGTGTCGACCATTATTTAGAAGACCTTTTAATTGTATTATAAGTAGTTAAAACCTACATTAAAATAATTTTTGGCTACTGATGAAGAGCACAACGGTGACAACTAAGCTTAACCAACAGCTGCCTCCATCGTACCTGTTACTAAATGTTGGCTGTTGTTTGCTGAAAGGAGAATGAGGAGGTCTGTCCATTTCATGTCAGAGAAGCTTTATCATCATTGTCTCATATATTAAATAATTAACATGCAGAGGATCTATGATGGAGCCACTTACTCTATGGATGAAACCAAATGTTTTGGCACAACTGACTTCTTACTCAATGTTAAATCACGATGCTTCATGAAGGGTATGATACAGACTGAGGAGGAATTTACAGAGTTACAATACTAGGCCTCTGCACTTTTCAAACTGTTTTAAGAAATCTCGTGTATATATATAAAATTATTATTTTTCATTTTAATGCATTTATTTATTTTTTTGGTGCCTTAATGACAGAAAATAATTCACCTTGGTTTTCAGGCCTCCCTCTGGTCAAGTTCCAGCCTTCTGGCTCCGCAGGAAGCATCACTTGGACGGACTGGTGGCTCTGCAGCGATGAGCACATCGTCGCCCTGCTTAGACATGCTCGGGCGACACTTGCAGAGTGGTTTCTTTCAAGCATAGCCAGGCTTCATTCATTTGCAATCCTTTGTTGTCATGAGGGATTTGGAAAACCGTTGTCATGCAGAAACTGTTACCTGCGTGTTTTGTGTAATAAGGAAACACGCTGCACTGAGTGTTTCTCCTAAAGGAGGAGAAAGGGAGGAGAGGCTGCAGTGTCTGAACACCTCTTATGTGTTGACTTATGATGATTGAGTTGTTTTTGTGCTGTGGACACGCAGAGTGTGATGAGCTCTGTCTAAGCAGAAGACGATCACCTATTGGCTTTGCGATGGCACATCATAAGTCTTGGTGCAGGCAGGGGTGCTCCGTTCCACAGTCATTCGTATGCAGGTTGCACTCGGTCCTGTGGCTCTAACAACCCTGATCAGCAGGACGGGGGGAGGAGATCTGAGGTGAAATGAGGCTGTAGTCTGAGTGACTGACTGCTGTAAAGGAGGTGACACATTGTGTCAGTGGCTACACAGTGTGTTTGAATTTGTCACTCATCTTGTCAACCGAGAACATAAATATGCATCTGTGTCGTTTACAGATGTAGCATGTATAATTACCGTTAGTACAGCAGGTAAAGTGTGTTTTAGCAGCAGCTGATCGCAGTAAACCTGCAAAGTCAAACGCCATGTTTACTGAGGGATTCAGCGGGCGGTAAGCTTAAAGCAACCCTTACCGACATTAACAGCATACTGATTTAACTTCACTGACAGAGTCGGCACCATAACTGTGATGTAAAACTTTTTCCATCTCAATCTTGTTCTGTTTTTCTGCCTCCATACATGTTACTGTAAAAAAGAAAGTACACACCACAGGATTTTAAAGAAAAATACAAAACTTATCGACCAATACACAACGTGACACATATCTGGGCGAGCAGTGCTTTAAGTGCAAATAAAACCCATCCCGTACTTTCCTTTTCACCTGTTGGCAGGTGAATCGACTGACCCAATCAGCAAATCATCAAGTAACAGTCAAGATCTGCATACTAGAAAATAATGCTGATTTTCACAAAATGAATTTATTAAACAAACTAGGCCAACTTTTACTTTTCTACCTTGGTACTGGACTGTCGGAGAGCTGTGTCATCATCAGAATCCATTTTATTTTGCATTCTCTTTGTGCCCTTTTGGAGCCACGGCAACATTACCGTCTGTTTTTCATTCCTTTGCTTTTCCCCGTTTATCCAGTGTTGTTGTGATTTGCTCTGAAATGCAGCCGCTGGGTGTCGACGGACGGCAATGCACGGAGCAAACCCCGAGCGAAGCAGTACCGTTCCGGCGCACTCACACAACCTTTGGAATTCTGGGGTCAGCGTTAACGAGATGTTCCACTTCCGTGAGAACAAACAAGTGAGCGTCATGTAGCGCACCCTAATGTAATGAATGGCCAATACACACTCTGGTATGGAGAGGACAGGGGAGGGCACTGGGGGCTTGTGAGAGGTCTCAGTACACTGCAAAAAGTCTCGGTACACCAGGGGGTAAAATCTAGAAGTGTGGGTACTTAAAGCACTGTGGGGGGGGGGGGGGGAGGGGTA
>JAQLOL010014560.1:0-10921 GCA_029783665.1 Naso thynnoides
CTTCCAAACTGCAGACATTTTCTCTGTCCCGAGGCGCCAGCTTCACATTTGCTCTGCATTAGCCTGCTACTGCCACCGTTAACTAAGCGTTCGGCCGACTCCCCGCCTGCTGTAAACTGTGTAATGTTTACAACGAAACTTTACATTTAAAACAATCCGATCATTTCCACCTGATCCCGATCAGTTGAAAATAACGTGATCACCCCTGATTACCGATCATGTGGTCGGATCGGGACATCACTACCAGTTTCAGTTTTTCTCTTGTCTCTGTACTTTAATAAAAGGCAGTCAGACCTGCAAAGTTTTCATTTGTATCAAAGCATTTGCAGTTCACACAAACATTTGGCCCCGCATACACTCCCTGGGGTGTGTCTGTGTTTGTGTCAATTGTAGGGATGGGTGGTATGGACTAAAAATTTACTCACAATATTTTGTGGGATTTATTGTGATGAAAAAAAAAAAGTACCATTCAACATCATCTTCTTGGCCAGATATAATTTTTCTAATGGGCAACTAAACTACACCAATTCCATGTAAATGTGCTACTGTGCTGCAAAACAGTGCACAGTGGTGATTCAGATGACAATAACAGTAACAATTTTGGGTCAGAACGGTCAGAGAAGCATTCAGTCATCATTAAAGTTCCTCAGTAACGTTAGTTCATTCCCCGTACACAATAAAATAAGATCATCCTTCATTAGACCGACGGCTGAGAAATTGCGCTGAACAGCAGCAGTGAAGTGGATGGCAAAAACGAAGCCGTGCACTAGTGAGGAAAACTTCACAAATAATAAGTAAACACGGAGAGAGTTGTGGCAGCACTCCGCGCTGTCTTCAGTCTCTCTCTGCCCTCTGCTACTGACACAAAACACGCCTGCATGGGGAGTGTTTTCTGGATGGGCGGGGCAGTGAGCTGTAAACTGTGAGAGAGTATGAGAGGAGTGCGAGAGAAGCGACCATCAACTAGGATTTATCGTTCTTGCAAAATGACAAATTCTCATCATTGGAAGTTTTTTTCACGGTATATCACAAATGATAGGATATTGCTCATCCCTAGTCCACTGGCATCCTTAGGAAAAACAAAAAAGCAGATATAAATAACATTCACACAGTTTGATCACATTGTTAAGAAGAAAATCTGTTTCCTGATCCTGCTTCTTCCTGATGCAAAGGCTTTTGAGGAGTATGGGCAGCTGGCAGATTTCTCTCCATACAAAAAGGGATTTAAAAAATGAATTTGGCTTTTCTTGCTCTAAGGTCACGCCATGTTGTTAACAAGAGTGCCAACCTGCTAAATTCCTTCTTATGCTCAGATCACAGATCTCTGGATGAGGTGGCAAAGAGTGAAAGGTTGTGTAGAAACCTGTTTTTGTGTGCTGCTATTTATACGAGTCTGTGTGTGTGTGTGTGTGTGTGTGTGTGTGTGTGTGTGTGTGTGTGTGTGTAGGTCTGCCTGCTCTGTACCACGCTGACAGCCACCTGTCACCTGACGAGCCTCTTCCGTGTGTGTTGGAGAGATTGTGCGAGCTGCATGATGGGCTGGTGGTGGAGGCCAAAGGCATCAAGCAGCACTACTTCAAACCATACATACAGAAACTGTTCCAGAAGCAGGTACACACACACACACACACACACACTTCACAGAAAGCAGTTAGCTTCCCAGCCAGAGATGAGTTGCTTTCTGTAAGCGGACATCTGTTTTTGTAAAGGTCTGATCTGACTTTTCCCTTCAGATCCTGAGAGGCAACGGGGAGCATCTGACAGAACTGTTGGATCCACAGAACTTCATTGATAACAAGTGAGCAAATCAGGGATCTTTAAAGGAAAGGTGGCTGAATTCAAGTGTGGAGGACAGTATGTACGAGTAGTTTTCAGATCTGATGTGGTTTTAACGCGTCCATCTGTGATTTTGTGCAGTAAGGCCGTTAACAGGGAGTATGAGGAGTATGTGTTGACGGTGGGAGACTTTGATGAGCGAGTGTTTCTGGGAGCCGATGCCGATGAGGAGATTGGGACACCGAGGAAGATCGTTCAAGAGCCAGCCACCGGCCAGATCAACATTCAGAACCAGCTGCAACAGCATGTGGAGAAGGTAGATTATAAATCAGTCAAAATCATGTCAGAGTAAGAACTAGAGTACAGTGAAAGATGTGAACAAATTGTCCCAATAAAAGGCAGCAGCAAACAGAAAAGAATAAACTGAGTAATCTGAGTAAAGTCATGTTTTCTGCATTGAGATTACTGTACTAAGATTTCATTACATTGAATGAAATCAACAGCAAAGACACAGAAAAATTGCCCTTTTTTGGGAGACACAGATGACTTAAACACACTGTGAAACATGTGGAGTTGAAATAAAGTCTCTCTGTGCAGTCTGGCTCTCTGGCCCCCTCCACCCCTCTGACGGGGAGAGTCTACTTGAAGGAGAAGGACCTGCTCAACACGCCCGTCTCCTCGGCGACGCAGAGTGTCAGCCGGCTGCAGAGCATGGTGGCCGGGCTCAGGACATCCCCCAGTGACCAGCTGATGCAGATCTTCAGGTCAGCTCCTCCTTTTGTCTCTTTCTGCATCCCATCAGTTTGATGCAAATGACCAGAGTGGCGTTCATGGCTACACGGTGGAGAAAAACATGGCAGAGGACGTGATGTGTATGGGACAGCAGTGTATTATCAGTCTGTGTTGTACTTTATATGCTAACGCTTGACCACACATATGGTGCATTGAACAGTGTGGTAGAAGATAAAGAGTTTGTTGGTATCATAATGATGCAAGCTGCTGCAGCAACATTGTTCAATATTGTGAAATATTTGTAAGTCTTTGAGCAGTTTTACCAACAGAAATTCTCTTTGTTTGACTCCAGTAGACACTCTGTCTTTGCTGCTGTTTGCTAGTCATTTTTTCCGGAAATGTGAAAAGTGTCTTGCTTTGGTCAACTTCACTATTTTAGTGGATTAGTTTGAACTCTTCAACCCAGGAAAGACTTTGTCAGCATTTCTTACGTATTTCAGTGTTTCAGTAAAACCACAATGATGTATTTGTCGATTAAAATATGCAGAACTCTGTTAAAGCTGGGGTAGGCAGTTTATGTTTGCTGTCATCGCGTTAACATCCCATAATAACCTTTCAGCATATTTTAATTCAGCTGGTCTGAAAGAACTCCAGACTTCTGCTCCACTCATTGGCTCTGGATTCAGGCTGCGATGGGACTTTCAGCCAATCACGGCTCATTTCAGAGAGCGTGTGTTCCTATTGGCCGCTCTACACTGCGCTTCTTTGTGAATGGTGAAGTTGCTGTGAGCTGATTGGCTGTTTAAACCAGTGACGTGCCTTTTGTTCTTAAACTGGCCTCTGGCGACTTGACGAGCTGAGCTGCAGGCGACGCCGTCGAGTCGAGCTGAGACGGAGCAATTTACACCGCGGCAACTTTCCCTGCAACCGTTTGGTCTCATCGAGAATCTTTGCTGCAAACTGGACTTAAAGAGAGAGAGAGACAACAAATGAGACAAAACACGGGGCGGAGCAAAAACAGGGAGGGGAAGGGCAGCCGAGTTGATTCCTTAGGAGTCTCATGCTACAGTAAGCTTGGTTTCCAGATGTTGCCAACATCAGCTGTTAGACTTTGGCCTCTAAACCAAAACTTTGAGTAGTAAGATCATAAAAAGTCGATGCGTGGTTTAAGATAAAGTGTCCAAACACATGACAGTAATGTGTTGGACAAAAACTATCATCTCTAAATTAATGAAAGCTGAAGTGCTTTCATTTAGGGCAAAGTAAGGCAAGTTTATGTTTATTGCAAATTTTAACAAGGCAGTTCTAAAGAGCTTTACATCAAGAATGAAAGGCATGAAAACAATATAAAAGCAACACAAGACAATATAAAAAAGCATTTAAAATACAAATAAAAGTGTTCAATCGGAAGTAAACAGAAACTAAAACGGAAGCAGACAGAAAAACAGTAGAATAAATGTTCAAATTTGATTGAATAAAAGGCAAACAGAAGTCTTTAGCTGTCTGAAAAGAACTGCGTGTTGCAGCAGACTTGAAGTTTTCTGACAGTTTGTTCCAGATATGTGCAGCGTGCTTCTCCACGTTTAATGTTTACTCTGGGGACAGAAAGCAAACCTGTCCCTGCAGATCTTTTGAAGGGGCTTCCGGTTGTCTAAAGCTTCTGCTGTTAATTTCTGTGCCTCTCTATTACTGAAGGTCGTGCTCCAGAGATCCCACTGAGGCCATACTGGCCAGAGTGAAGACACTGGGACAAAGCTTCAAAGAACATTACACCAACAACTCCGAGGACATGCCCGGCTCTCATATAGGTACAACATACACACACACAAGCAGCTCTCAGGAAGGTATCCAGGTTTAGTTGGGATAACGTGAAATAAAATGATCAATATAATGAAAATAATCTTGTGTAAAACAGTCTGTAGTTTGATGTGTTTGTGATCCTCAACAGTGAAATACAGCAGAATCTCTGATTTGTGTAAATAATCTATTTTTGGTTTCAGACTTTGCAGAGAACCGTCTGAAGCTCGCTGAGATCCTTTACTATAAAATTCTGGAGAACGTCATGGTTCAGGAGACCAAACGGCTGCACGGCAAAGACATGAGCGTAAGCAGCCCCTGTTGGTTTCATTAATCCTCTGCGGTTCTCTCAGAGGTTTCCTGTTTTTTCCTGATTCTTTCCATCCATTCAGGGTTTTTTAAAGTTTTTCCTCATCCAGTGAGAGGGTCGAAGCACAGAGGATGTCACAATTGTGCAGTTTGTGAAGCCCCCTGAGACAAATTGTAATTTGTGATTTTGGGCTATACAAAAATACATTTGATTGATTGATTGATGTTCTGAATTGTTATTCAGTATGTGAACCCCAAGGTTGATCAAAAAAAAAAAACATTCCTTTGTAGGGTATTCTTTCACCAGCTGCTGTCACATAAACATTTCTGTGGTCTAGAAAACGGTGGAGTTCATTAATTTTTTTTATTTACAGGAAGTGTTCGCAAAATTCACAGAAAAAGGGATGCGACCAAAGGAGCTTGGAGATAAGTTATTCTTCCCCATACAGACTTAGCCTAATGTGGAGTGAATGTAATGAGTCTATTTCATTTGTTGTATGTGGCCTATTATCAGGCTGAGTGTTTCTGATACTCACTGTCTTCTCTGACATATGATCCAACAGGTTCATGGTAAAGAAATCAGACTTTGAAGGTGTGGTCTCAATCAAACAGGCCAAAAAAAATGAAAAAAAACAAAACAAAAAAAACTTCTCAAATAATGAAATTGGCCAGGGCCAGTGTTAAAAGCTGCGGTGAGATCTCTAATATACACTTAGAAATTACTGTATGACAGCTCACAAGCTCACAGTTCACTAATAAATACAGTCATGTGGCTGCATTTTATTTATGAGATCCATTTTAACACATTTTTAAATGACCCTCCATTGAAATAAAACTTAATTGTGACGATGCAAGAACAATTTTTTTTTAAACCTCATTTTATTCGGGGGGCTGGCTGAGAGCAAAGCTCTTTTTCTGAAGGACGTTTAGATCACTCACACAGTTATGCATTCAAACCTGGAAGTATCCCAGTACGTTCACAGGCTTCACTGTGACCACGGAGCAGCTCCACTGGATTGGGGTTAGGGTAGGGTGACCAGATGTCCCCAATTTCTGGGGACAGTCCCTGTTTCAGGTGACCTGTCCCCAAAAATGTCCCGTATTTTAACTGTGGCTTAAAAAAGATGGAGTGAAATAGACGCTGCAGCTGTGACTCTGGATGCAAACAGACTGATGCAGTACCACCTTGGCCACAGGGGAGGAGAATGTGAGAGAGGTGAAAAGAGAAGGGTGAAGAAAAGGAGAGGAAAAAGTTTAGATAATAAGAGGAGAGGGAAGAGAAGACAAGAGTTGTAAGGTTCTTTTAAAGAAGCAGAAATGTAGTTTTAGTGTCTAGACTTAAAAAACAAACAAAAAAAAAACATTTATGTGCTCCTGTTACCCAGACAAAGATGACATAATGATCCACTGCATATTTGCATGTTGTCCAAATACACAAAACCCTGTTGTGCCCATTTTTTATTTCATAATGATAATATTTACTGATCTTTTTACGAAGATTTAGAAATCTGGTCACCTTAGGTCAGGGGCCTTGCTCAAGGGCCCTCAGTGGTGGAACACAGGTGGAGTAACGAGTGTCCTTTACTTTTACCACCCACGTTAATCCTGCCAGTGAGGGTTCGAGTCAGTGACCTTCTGATCACAAGCCTGCCTCTCTGACCATTGGGCCACTACGTTCTTGTGAATCAATAGCTGTTTTTACACGGAGAATCTGTGTCAGCCAATAACCTGCCTTCTGTTAATTTATTGTCATCTTCACAGAACTGAGCAGCGCGTCTTTAAGCCGCGTCAGTCTGTCCCTTTACACAGCGAGCCAGAGTCGCGGATTCAATCAGTTTCCTGATAAATGCCCAACATGCTCACCGATCGGTTAAATAAGCGATTAAAATGCGTAAAAACGGTTGGAAAATGCAGACAATAATAACGTAGCATGGTCATTAAATCCATCTAGAATGGAGCTGCTTCAGTGGATTTCCTTCCAGCTCAAAAATGCCCGACATGTGATAAAGTCATGTGTAAGGTTACGTGTACAAAAATCTCCGGCCTACATGTTTACAGTGGGAAATTTTCACCATGTACACATGTACATTTTATGATTAAACAAAAGACGGTGACTTTTTTCCCCTGTCTTCATTTAGTAAACATTTAGTAAGTCGGCTCATTCCTTTATGGCTTTATCACAATTTCGTTCGAAGCTGAAGTTTAAGAGAACAGGAATAAAAATCTGTTTTTTGTTTTACCCTAAACATTTATGCCACCCTGTCCCCTGAACATATACAACCCCTAACCACAGACAATTAAAGAAGTGATTACGCTGTGTAAAAACGGTAGAAAGATTTTGACATTGATCAGTCATAAATGTGCATGCTGTCATAATTCTGTTTAATCCTTTAAATCCCCACGCTACCAGGTCTGCCATGTACACAGGTGTCACTTGACCCTGACTTCACTCCTGACTCACCTCTGATACTACCTCTGATTATTGGTTATTGTCAGTGCAACTCAGACTGCCTACCCCACATCCATACTGTTCAAACAGACCAGCGAGGTACGTCAGAGGCACATTAAACCTGAGCTGAGCAGGCTGCGTGACGGGCTGTTATCAGAGATACGCTCCGGTTCAGTCCACTGTTTCACAGTGTCCTGCTTATTGTCAGGAAGAGGTTTTAACTATTGTTACATTCATAAAATTGAATATTTTTTATTTTTCATGTAACTGTCTAAGAATCTAATATGAGTTCAGTTTTAAATGCACGGCGCTGTTGCAAGTCAGATACAGCAGTTTGCACCCTTCAATATGAAAGGACCAAATGGTGTCCATTATTCTCTCTCTTCAATAGTGCGTTTGAGTGCCTGGTAATCTCTGGATCTTTTTTGTTCAAAACCATGTTGTATTATATATTTTGGGAAGAGGTAAGGGTCCCTCTGATCTCTGTCAATGATTGTCTCTGAGCAAAAAGGATTGTCATTTAACAGAATTATAGCCAAGTTGTTTTGCTAAATGTTCTAGCACCGATAAAGCCAGGAAGAACAATACCAGAGAAAATGGTTAGAACGGGTGAAACTAGACATTGCTGTTGCTTCATGCTGCCACAGATAAATTCACTTAGGTAGGCCCTCAAGCCTCCTTAGGACTCGCTAAGAAAACTGAATGAGAAAGTTAATGGATATTTAGTGTAAGAGAATCTTTGTCCTTCTGTTGTAATGGTCTTGCTATTTCTATCAGGCCTTTGATGGCCCCTTTAACTCCCTGACACAGAGGGATGATCATGAAATTGTTGCTCAGACTCCCATCCAACACACACCAGCCATGAAACCGAATACATGGTGGGACTCATCTAGAAGATGTTCGAGGATGAAAAGCTTGAATGCACACACCTGTGTACTGATGGACTGATACAACATTGTATTAAGCCTTCGAGAGATCAAACAAGAGGTGTGTGTGTTTTTTCTGATCAAAATGCTTTTTTCTTCACAGTGTATTTGCACATGGTCTATGTAGTTTTTAACCCTTCGTGTGACAGACGCTCTTTTCCTCTGTGGTTGACCTGCCCAGACGAGATGGATCTAGATTACAAATAAGAATCCTGAGAATTTGACCTGAGAACATAAAAATTCAACAAAATTTAAAAAATATATTAAAATTTTAAATAAACAAAAGGATGTCTAAAGAGATTTTGAGCACCATTTAATCTTAATTAACTATATTAATCATTTTATTGACCCAAGCTTTTTTTCTATTACTGTTATCCAAAAGCGCATCCTTTTAGGGGAAAAAAAGAGCAACTCTATTTAGATTTATGTTTGTTACAAGCAAAAGTGATCAGAGCACTATTATTTTAAAATGTAAATAAACCAAGTATTGGTTAACAAGGCTGTCGACATGTTGGCCTGTATCCTATAGAAAATGTATTCTATTACGTGAAGGAAAAGAGATACTTAAAGCTGCAGTAGATAACTTCTGCAAACGAGCGAGCAAGCTAACGTTGTAGCATGAGACTCGTTGGGAAGAAACTCCGCTGCAGCTGTTTCTCGTGTGTTCCTTTCTGCTGTGCATCCATGCATCAGCCGCCTTTCCACATTAAGACGTAAGCTCGCTGTTCCCGCTGAAGAAGATGTGAGAAAAAGCTTCCTGACAGCAAATGGGAAGAGAATACCAAGAGGGTTTTAACAATGTTTCTGAATAAGATACATGAGTTCAAAATGTTATCTTTAAAAGCGGTACAGATGCGCTGAAGAACATATGGACTTGTTTAAAATGGGGAAAAAAAGGACTGAGTTATTATTGAGTTATTTATTTAATGAAATAAAGAAGGCTTAATCATTTAATGTTAAAATCCATATTCATGCTAGAATCAGTGTTGGGAGTAATTACTAACTATTTACATGTAACGGAGTTATGTAATTTAATTACAAAGTGAATGAATCTGTAAATAAATAGTTACAGAGAAAAAAGGAGCAATTAAACTAATTACTCATGAAAATGTTAAGGATTAAAAAGGGGGGTTACATGTGAATATTTTTCATGGAAAACTTAGGCTGTATGTTGAATAATAATCATTTTGTTGCTTTGCATGTTTTTGATGAGCACAATGTCTTCCTTTGTCATTTACGGTCAAGGCTGTTAAGAGAAATTTGATGCCATTCTGATGCTTTTGTTTTGTTCGCTTGTTTGAATTTACAGCCCCCACAACTGCTAATTAAATCAATCCACACTGATGCTGGAAGCTGAACAATCTGTCTGAGAGTTGCCACCATGTTTACGGCTAAAAAAGCTTTTTGAGTGCTGAAAATCATAACTTTTTAAAAAGCTGTTTTTTCAGATATAAGAAAAGGACTCGAACATAACAGTGCCATGCAAAATATGTTTACTGGCTGTTAAAATGATGAATGTTAAAATGTCAAAAGTTTTCATGTCAAACCTGAGGAAACATCTGCAGGTATGCAACCTAAACAGTGTTGAGTGCTGCTGTAATGTTAACACTGTCTGTTTGAACATTTGAGAATGGTTAATAGTTGAAAACATTCGCTAGAAATTTAGAAAAGAAATCAAAAAGTAATCCAATGTATAATAAGTTACATTACTCAGATAAAGTAAGTGAAATAATTACATTTCTTATTACATTTTAAACAGGGTAACTAGTAATCTGTAATCTTTTACATTTCCAAAATAACCTTCCCAAACCTGGTTAAGATGAAACTTAATCGGGGGGGGGGGCAGTCTGCATTTGTCAGTACAAAAAGAAACTGAAGATCTAATAATGTGGACATACAAACCTTTGTCCTGAAAAAGCAGCTTTTGCTCACTAACTAGAGAGTTTTGTATCATCACGTTAACTGTTAATAATGTCAACTGCAAAATGTAAAAGAGAAGAAATAAGCAAAAGAGAAAAATGAGGAGAAAATGCTCTAAGTTGAAAGTGTGGACACAACAACAAAAAGAAAAAGGGCTTTCTGAAACCTGTAGAGCCGGAGTTAACGAAACATCCATTTATAAAAACTTTGCTGCTTACACTTTACTGTCCAGTTCCACATGATCAAAGAACTTATCCGTCCCATCATCGCCCAAGGGGACACATGTGATTCAACATGCTGAATCAGCCAAAAAAACACTGACAAGGACTGATGAGTACCAACGGCGCAGGGGTGACAGATGCTTACCCACGGCCAAGCGCGGGCTGACAGCCGACTGTTGGCTTGGTGTGTCAGCGCCCTGAAGCCAATAAAAACAGTAGCGTACCAAACAAGTTGATCGCTGGTCAAGAGTCTGAGAGGAGGAGGAGACACCCAGCCGCTGCCTGAGCATCCAGGATCAGGACGATGCAGAAGTGACAGTGTTATTTATGGAGGACCACAAGGGTCACGGAAATTTTATTTAAAGCATTTCTTTAATTAAAAACTAATTGTATAATGTAAAACAGGAATTGATAAATTAGTTTACAAATCCATCAATTAATAAAGCATCATTTTACCTCGTTTTGCCTGCTCAAGGCCCATAGTGTCATGGAAAGGCTAAATGATTTTGCAGTTTGATAGCTTGTGTATAAAGAAAAGCAGCGTCAGAGTTTTTAGCTTGTTTGACCTAATAACAGTGGAAACAGAGTAACAGACGAGGAAAAGTTCAAGAATGTTTAATGTCCAAAAAATAGTGCACAAAATGAATACAAATATCTACAAGTAAAAACTACCACCAACAAAAATAAAAAACGATGGTGGCAGTAGACGAGCTGACCAGATGACTGGGGGCACAGGGAATAAACCGGCAGAAAAAAGGGAGGACAAAGGAAAATGTTCGAGAACTCACGTG
>JAQLOL010014561.1:0-10920 GCA_029783665.1 Naso thynnoides
CCCACTCTGTCTAAGATCAGATGGTGGCGGATCAGGAGACCTCGACTCAGCGCTAAGCGGTCACGCTGGAGTCAGGAATAGCCAAGCGGGCTAATGAGCTCACCTGTGGTCTTAATCTGTGCACACGCACAAGGTCAAACTGTACCCAGCCGACTACTCACAGGCAAACACTTTATTCTGAAGGTCGATACAGATTTGAAAAAGCATGAACTCACATGGAGCATCTTCATGCCCACGAGTTTGAAGCCTTTCATCTCGAACCTCTTGATGACCTCTCCGATGATGCCTCTCTGCACGCCATCGGGCTTGATGGCGAGGAAGGTGCGCTCCTGCAGCTCAGTCATTTTTCTGAAACAAAGCAAAAAGACCAAAAAGGATGAAGAAAAAGTGAACACAATCCTCGGGAGAAGGACGCTGGGATGGTAACTCACGCCTCTTGGGGGCATTTGGCACGGTCAGCCGTGGGGCCGGCCGCCGAGGGCACCGACCCCATCCCGCGGAGAACGCATAGACAACGAGCGACTCAGCTGAGTGTTTAGCCGACAGTGCCATAACCCGGGATGAACCACTGTGACTTTGAGCGTCGGCCCCTCCCACAGAGTGAACGCCTTTATCCTCAGGGTGAGGATTAAGGTGAACTGAGCTCAACTGTCAGCTTCCTTTTTCACGTCTTCTGAATAAGTCACAAGAAAATTAATCAGTCAAAACATTTTCAGACCAAACGAGGGCTCAACTCTTCAGGTCCGTATGCCGACCAAAGTGTCAGACAGACAGACAACCGCCACCTTGGTGCCGCCGCCTTGATCGGTGAGACAATAACAAAGCTGTTCAAGTTCAATAAATAATATGAATTAACAATGTGTGCAACTTAAAGTGCCGGTCACTGGCTGGTCACACAGGGGGCGTGTCCACGCCGGTCAAACATCGACTCCACTCGTCCATACCCGTCTACACACACACACACACACACACACACACACAGGTCATTCATTCATTCATTGTGTGTGTGTGTGTGTGCGCCGTGTGCACACGCAACGGACAAATATTTATAGATTGACAGGCAACAACTTCATTAATCATCATTTAATTTATTTTAATTTGAAAATTAGCTGGATTCTCTCGCCTTTCCTGTGCCTGGCTTCCTGTCTGGTACGATCTGTTCTATCGAGCTTGACAGCGACGCTCGCGGCGCTCGTGAAAAATAGAACAGACACCGAACTGAAGCGCTGCAGCACGCGAGCCTCCGCGGGCGCTCCGCTCTGCAGCGCAGGATGTGCTACCAGTCAGATGGGTTAACATGGGCGCCGATCAGAAACTGCCTCCGCTCCAGGGCGCTGCGCTTCCATCCAGCGGGCAGTGCGTCCCGGCCGTTATTTTAGCCAACTGTCTGTGCATGTGGGGATGTGGAATTTATTTATTTATTTATTCAGAGGGACGGAGTCAAGGCGGGGGGCGTATGTTGTCAAGGCAGCCGCCCTAAAAAGAGTCATAAATTCTCGCCATGTTGTGGCTTAGAGACATGACAGACTACATGTTGCTCCCTGACCAATCATCGCTTGCAGTTCATGATGTGATGTCACTGGCAAGCAAGCGCTCGCCGCGGACTACTACTACTGACAAGCCGTTGTGGGAGGTAAACAAGAAATCAAACATGCTAGTCTTCCTGTCGTGAGGCGTCCTGGATGCAGCATCATCACATTCTGACAAACTACTCAAGATGAAACGATCGACCGTCACGCTCATTGATCATCGATCATTTCCGAGCCTACCCGACGCCGTACGTCTTCCCGGTGGGGCTGATATCGTGTAGTCTGACCTCGTCGTTGGATGCATTGTGATTTGAACATGGATGATTCTCAATCGATTCAAAAAATTTTAAACAAATACAGATGGAACGAAAAAGGCTGAACACAGACGAGCAGCCCCTGAATCGTAATCAAATGGAAAGGTGCTTAGAGGACCCCCCCCCCCAAAAAAAACCCACAACGCTGGACCTCAGTATCAGGAGTTTATAAAAGTTTTTTTTTTTACATCAGCATGTTCGTGAGGCTTCTTTGTCTATGAAGACCGGCTGAGGTTTGGGCTCAGTGATGGATGAAGATCTGCTGTTTGTGACCAAACTTCAGGTTAAAAGTTCTGTCACACTTGTTGAACTAGCATGTTGTTTTGGTCATGTGGCAATAATGGACAAACAAAACTGAGTGTCAGGAAGTTTCTGTCCCCTCCCCGGGGCGGCACGCTCGACTGGAGCACAGAAAGAACTTTTCAGGTCCAAAATACAATTTATCACGCGATGTGTTTTCCCCAAATAAAAGCATCACGAGGAGACGTTAAAAAGCAAAACAACATTTGATGCAGTGATTTCTGGCGTCACCCAGGAAGTCTACGGCTGAAACAAGAGGCAGGACATCCAGTTACTCAGGGGACAGAACTGAACTATTCTAACAGTCAGATCAAAAAAAGACATTTAAGACATTTACATTACAGCCATGTATGCCCGTCTGTGTTCATGTAGTGTAAAATTAATCATTATATTAAAACACAAATGATGATGAACAGAAAAACAACAACTGTGCTTCAGTCGAGGCCTGGCAGGCGAGCTGAGGCTGCAAAAATGTTCAACTTGTCTCAGGCAAATACTGCAAAATCTATCAATGTATCAATACTGTGATAGACTGGAGGTCGTGTCAGACTTATTGATCATGATATGGTGTAAGTGCTCTCTCTGGTTTTAAAGGCTTTAATGTGGCACACTGAAGTTTTCTGAACTGTTCGAGCTGTTCAGACACTGTGGCTGCAGCAGATTCACTTTTTTAAACATTCAAACGCTGAAGTTGTCAACAAAGTTTTTAACCACTTAATACAAATATTAAACTTATTACTGATTATTAACCACAAGTCTCAGCGTCTTGTACTGGGGCTGCAACCAACAATTATTTTCACGATTCATCGTTTATTCAATGAAATGTCAAAAAAGGTTCAAGGTGCTCATTTAAAATCTCCCAGAGTCACGTGTGACGTCTTCACGTCGCTTCTTTTGTCCAAACAGCCCGAAACACAAAAACTCTTCATTTCTTCTCATAAATGACAGAAAAGCAGCAAATCCTCACATTCAAGACGCCAAACCAACGATTATCTTTAACGTTTATGTTTGAGAAATTTCTGAACCGATTCATCGCTGCAGCTCGACTTAATGCGACGTAAAACGACCCACAGTCACCACACGAGCAGCTCGTTGTGCCAAGACTCTACCTGAGTCACCTGACTTACAGGTAAATGTGTGACCCTTTTCTTAGTGGTGTGTGTGTGTGTGTGTGTGTGTGTGTGTGTGTGTGTGTGTGTGTGTGTGTTACATCAACATGCAGGCTGAAGTATACAGACGGGACCTTTTGCACCACTATGCTCAAGTCTTACAGGCGAGTGTGCAGTTCAACCAGAGAACATAGTTTCATTTAAAAGAATAACGAGCATTCATTTAACCTGTAACTCATACCTGGTCACATCGCTCCCTCTAGGAAACTGTCAGAAAATCTTTAGAAAATATTGGAAAATTTCAGCTGAAGTTGATTTTAGCTGTTGGCTGCACCCACCCACACACACACACACACACACACACACACACACACACACAGACACACACACACCCTGCAGTGTTTTGTCTGTGACACGGGGAAGTTGTGACATTTCGTTCCTCGGGATGTTTGTTTCAGTCCAATGAACAAAATGTTCAAAGAAACTTCAGAGTGGCTCCTTGATTCCTGAGCTCATTAGTTCCTCCATCAGCCTGAAATCACTGCGACTCCACCCAAACAAATCTCCCTTTTTACCCACATCCACCTGAATCATATCCATTTCCGGTTCCTGCCTACATTTGGCGTCACGCCGTCAGTCCCGTTTGCATTTTAAATCATGACAATAAAAACCCCGCAGTGATAATATGAACGTGTCTCACTGGCTTTAACAAAAATGTCTCCGGACCAATTAGCCCCGTTCACACCCTGCACTGCTCTATGACGTCATGTCGCAGGGCAGGAAGTCGTCATATGAAAGTCAGGCGTTGAAGCTGTCGGTGATTCGGCTTTGTTGTTGCGCCATGAAGCGCAGAAAAGCTTCGCGCCGCATCCAAGCCGAGCTTCATCCCCTGGAGGAGACTCCTCTTCATCGTCACCGCAGCCTGCAGACACGATGAAGAGGAGTTTCCTGCCCGGACAGGCCCGGGCCTTCACACCGCCACACGCGCCACATGGCCTTTTGTTCACGCCGCAGCGGAAAATCACGTCACTGCGCACGGCGGCGTGTGGACACCGCGGCCCGCTCCTCCCGGTACTCGCCGGTTCTCGGGCTGAACGCGTTCACGTTCAGTCCGAACGAGCCGTTACTTATTTTACATCACACGTTTTTGACGTCAATGCGACGACGTGCACCCAAAAAGCTCACGGGCACGAGCTTCAGCCAAGGCCCTGCGTGAGACCGAACGAGTACTTTTATCAGTCCGAGTAACGAACACGAGTACTTTTATCAGTCCGAGTAACGAACACGAGTACGAGGATTGACGGTGTAATTACCGTGAAAGTTCAGCTCCGTCGGAGAGGCGTCCAGCAGTTCCTCCGGTTGACGTGGGAGAAGACCGGCAGCGCGTGCGCAGCCGGGTTTTATCCCAGAGGGCGGAGACTGTTGCTACGGCAACACGCGAGGGCCAAAATTAGGAACCTGAACCGCGAAACCGTCGATGCTGCGTCTCTGCGGCGTTTGACGCTAACTCGAAAAAAATCACCGTTACATAAACTGACATTATGATGCGAAATCCTCCGCAGTACAACAACAACAACAACAACAACAATAATAATAATAATAATAACAACAACAAAACAAACAGTGAGACAGCAAAACGTGAAAAGTTACATCAGCAGGGCGCTGACATCAACTACTGGGACACTTCATGGAATTGTTAATGTTCTTATTTATTCATTAATTTAATGGAATTTAATTAAAAAAAACACAAGTATTATCTGCACACAAGGGCCCCTCCAAGGCCAGTGTTTGTTTTGTTTGATTAAGGGGTCTTGTATTTATTTATTTATTACCTGTAATGGCCTAAAAAAAAATCATTCAAATAAAAGTGTGTTTGTTAGAGGAAAGATCTTTTATGTAAAATGGCTGCCACGTCATAAACGTTTAAAAAGAGAAAAGAGGAAATGAAAATTTCAAGTCAAAAAGGCCAAATAAGAGGTAGTGCACTGTGCTTCACAGTGTGTTGTGTTTTTATAAGGTTATTATTGGTTTTCAGGCATGGACGGTAACAAAGTAAATTTACTTGAGTACTGTAGGCCTAATTAAGTACAATTTCTGAAGTATTTGTACTTTATTTGAGTATTTTTTGGGGGAAACTGATTACTTTTACTCCACTACATTTGAATGAATGTAATGGAGTGACGCTAAAGTAAAATGAATTAATCTGAAAATGTTTCGACCTGAAAAGTAACTATAACTACAGTGAGCGGATTAATTAAATGTCAAGTTCAGTGTAAGTTGATCCTCAGCCACGTAGCAATCGATCGACAAACACAACCTCAGCTCACGCTCATTCAATTCATTAACAAACTCTCAACCTGAGAGCACGGATACTTTTCCATGTGATGATGCTTTTTTTTTACAGTCAGACGATAGAAAAATGACACTGGGACTGCATCTTTCCGTCCTGTTTCTTAAATGATCAGCTCGTTATCAAGCTCTGCTCAAGTCTGATAGCGAGCCACTCACTGGAATCAGACATGCAGCAGCAAGAGGTAGGGTTAGGAAATAGGAAACAGGATTGGGAGACAGGATTGGGAGACAGGATTGGGAGACAGGATTGGGATTGGGCCTTGGTGTGAGACCCTGAACCCCTCCATCAAGAACTCTGCGTTACCAGATGCAGGCGAATAAAAACATCAACCACAACATCAAAGGGGATCAGCGCCTCAGCAGTCGCGTCTATACTCAATGAGGACAAGCAAGACAGTTCTATGACTTCCCTCTTTCATTTTTCACTCATTTTTATTTTCAGGCAGGTCGATGCATTAATGTTGTTTTTATGTTAAGTTATTTTCATACACCAAGCAGCTCCACCGTAGGATTTTCTACAGTTTACGAGTTGCACCTGAAGGCAGCAGGACAGCATGTGAGTGACACAGTACGGCGATGTGACACCTTCTCAGTGACCAAACATTCTGAAAATGAGTTTAAGGAACTTCGTTACACAAATGTTACACATCTTTAGAACACAGAAAAGTAAAACACTCCTTCATAAAGGGATGTGTTCTGCTTCTTCCTGCCTGAAAAAAAACAAACAAACCCTGATCGATGACTAAAGTTCTCACCATTAGAGAAACAAAGTGGATTCCTGAAGATTTTGTCACTTTTGGAAAGATTTCAGTTGAAGACTTATCCCTTCATTGAAAGAATGGTGATTTTTATGGGATTCATGAGCTGGCTCAAGGATGTTATTTAATGCTTCCCTTCATGTAGCCATCTAAAATTTCAGTTGAGTGATATTCGGCTACTTTGTATTTATTTTATTGGTTTTTTTTTTTAGAAATTTACATACAAAGGCTGAAGTGTTTCATTGACAAGATGTAGAGTGTGTAGCACGGGCCTCGGACTCAAATGAACTGGAGGTTCTGATTTGTGTGAGGGCTCTTCACTGTGCGTCTTGTTTAGGCAGATGAATGATGAGTCAGGTCTGGGACACCAGAAAAGGTTGATTTTTCTTTTTTTAAACAGTGATGCAAATGACAAAAGTTGACAAAACAGTAACAACTCTGCTTTGAATGTTAGTTTTAATTTAGGATTTTCTTTTTTCCCCAACAAACAAGTCCGATGACCCTACTTTAAAACTCTTTACATCTGTTTTTTCACCCTTATTAAAGTGAAACTAGACAACTTTTTGCCTTAACTTTGTCATTATGATGTATAACCTGATTAAACAGCGTCACAGTGGTTGAGAAATGACACCATTTGCTGCTAAGTTGGTCTCCAATGAGCCTGTTTGTACCAACGAGGGTTTCGCAGAAAAATAATAAATCAGTGATGCTCTCTGTACTCTCTGTCCTGATTGGCCGGTCTGCGCTGCGCCTCATAGCGACAGGTGACATCAGTACGAGCTGATTGGCTCACCGTGCTCTGACTCCTCTGCCAACAACAGAGTGTCTGTGAGCTGCATCATCAGTCGGCTCGAGCTCGAGCTGAGACCGACCAGTTTACTCTGCTGCAACTTTCACTGCAACCGTTTGGTCTCAGTTCAAACTGGACTTACAGAGAGAGAGACAAAGGGAATAAAAGTTATCTACTGCAACTTTAAAAATCCATAATCTACTAATCTGCAGTTATGTTTCATTTCATAAATTAAACTGGTGGACACGAGATGTCCAGAAGTCCATTTTGAGTGCATGTGTTTTTGCAGACGTGTTCATGTCGCCTGCAGGACCATAATTGGCCTTTATGCTTGTTGTGACGTCACAAATCATGTTTGTGATGAAAAACCTGAAACTAGATTTTAAGTCGGCACAGAGGGACGTTCCTGCCCGAGCAGATGAAAGTGAAAACAAACTGTGCACATGCATCATTCAGCACCGCGGAGCTCAAACATCACAGTGAAGGAACATGAAGCAACTAGAGGGGATTTAATATTTATCGCCAATCAGAAATTTAGAAGCTGGGAGAAAAGGCAACAAGCTCCGAGCCGTCAGTGAGTTCGGTTACTTTAATCCAGCTTCATTTCTTTGAACTTTTACATTTCTGTTGATACGATGGTTCGATACTACAGTTGTGAATGCCCTCAGTGCTGCCTGATGCTGGATCAGTCATCTGTTTTCCACCTGCATGCAACCTAAAAGACTCTTTGTTTTCCAGCTTCCACTGACTGCATGTGATTTGTGGAAGTTCAGGAACATGATGATAGCCTTATAGTGGTAACGGTGCTGTGAAATAAAATTATAATAGCTTCTGTGTTTTTTTAACACAGTGGTGCCAGATTATCACTATAGAGTGCCTGAGTCCCGCCCCTGTATTTCTGGGCCAATGGGACCTTAATCTGGAAAAAATCTGGACGGTAGTGATTGGAGAGGGACAAATTATTTTTTGATCTCCTTTGGCTTGGGCCCTGAATTACACATATGATGGCTGGAAACTTAAAAGATAATTTTTCATGTAAAGAGCGTTGAGTTTGTAAAAACAAACAGTAAAGCAAAACAACGTTTTTTGTGAGATTGCTCAGTGAGTTACACGTCTCGTCTCGTACAGACGCGGCCGTCAGCTCGGCAGATTTCACGGCGTTTTTCCAGGATGAGGTTAAAAGTATTAAAAGAGGTGAAAACCATCAGAAATCGGGTCGTGTTGAGAGCTGCAGCTGCTCTTAGGAGGGAAAATGTTCTGACGTCAGTTACGCGACTGGTGTTGTCGTCTTTATAATTACGTATTTTCACAAGCTGATACATTCAGCAACAAACGACTTTCTTCACATGAAAAATGATCATTTAAATTGACGAACATACGTGTAATTCAGGGCACACCACCAAGACTACCGTTCATATTCTTTCATTATGTCCCATGGGGTCCACCGGAGACTTAGGCACTCTGTGAGCAAACACACAAAGTTCAGATATTAGAACTGAAACATCTGTGATCAGTTCTGTTTTGTCGAGATATCTATGAAATCTTTACACAGGCAAACAAAAAACAAATGAAGTTGAGTCCACAGCTTCTCAGTGAAAGTGTCAAGCATTAGAACAAATGTATTGACCTCTGTTAAAGTTTTCTGATTCCTCCCTGAGTCTCCACATCACTGGAAACCACCGACACGCACAGTGCCACAGTTTATCACATCATCACAGTTCAAACTCAGAGTCGAGCTACGAACAGAGTGAGGGGAGCGATTCACACGTTGACTGATTTTATGAATGAATGAATGATTAGTTGTTCACCTTGACAACAACACAAACGCTGAACTAAACAACACAACTTAACACTAGAGGGGCCATGACGATCACTTGGACTGTTTTCATGTTTATGTCTTTGTCGAGTGCTGCTGCTCCCTGACTTTTCCTAGAAAAATGTCTGTGTTTTCATTTAAAATGTTATTTATACGTATTGCACTAACGGCAAAGAGAATGTGAACATGTCTACCTGTTGTGGCCACAGGCAGTCATGACGACTGCACAGATTTGGCCAATTAAAACATTTTTGTGTGGTGGCATCTTGTTTGCATCTGTCAAAAGTTCAACTTCAAGAGCGGTCGTGAGTTTTTCCGAGGCAGTTTTTGTCCCTCAAAGCGGCGCGGCGGCGCGGCGGCGCGGCGGAGCAGAGCTCAGAGCTCACCTGCATCAGCTGGGATCAGATCAGGACGATCCGTCTCTAATGACTGTGGGCGTTTTCTCTGCCTCCTCGGCAAAAACTTCAGGTGTTATTTCATTTTTCAAAAAAGATATCCTGACACAATAAATGCATTACTCTCTATATTGTGTATTTATCTCGAGAGATAATAGAATTTGGAATCTGATGGTCAAAACGACCACTAACGGCCTCGCTTTTCAATAAGCAGTTTCAAATTGTATACTGCCAGGACTTCCTGTTTTATTATTCCACAGACTGCAGGTTTCACAGCCTTTTTTTTCAGTACATTATCATACTCATCTTCAGGACTCCTGTTACATAAAAGATGCCCACTATTACTGTCATAATATGATAATGCTTTGATGGTTTGCTCACAGAAGAATAAATTGCTGCACTCATGTACTTAACGTATCTGCGTGCTGCAGCTTACAAAAGGAGGCTTTGAACTGGACTTATAGGTTAATTCTGCAGCTTATGGCTTTTATGCTTTGAGTCATAAAGTTGCCGGGCGTTGCATAATATTAATGGAAATATCATAATGCAGCCAGGGATATTGAAGCCATAAAGAAGTGTATCTCTTCCCTAAGTGCTGGTATTCCCACCCCACTTGCTTCACTCAGTGTGGATGAATGGATTTTTGCCGAGGCCGGCTTCACCGCAGCACTATGAAAATATTAGGCATGTGGGCCCAGACCACGTCTCCCTGTGAGACTGAATCTGCTCTGACACATTAAGTTTTCACCCTTTGCTTCACTGGCTGGCTGCCACCGGCTTTAATGAATACTGAAGCAGCGGCGGTGAGATAAAGTGTCGTCCACGCCGGCTCTCTGCGGCTCTGCTGCGTGTGATTAACTCTGATTATTAGATGAGTGGAAGACAAAATGTGGAGTTACACAAAGCCTTTGGTTGACACCACTTTGGTTGCCAGGGTCCGGAAGTAACCCTGGTTGCCAGGGTTACTTCCCAAAAACAGTAATTATATTACAGTAATTACTGTGATTTTAATACAGTTACTGATCCAAGTAATGCTGCATCAATCACTGGAAAGGGAAGTGTGTTTTGTTATGTTATGACGATGAGATAAACGTGCACGTGCTGATTGTTTTTCCTCTACAGGAGGCGTTTTGGATGTAAACAGTCACTGATGTTGAAGTTCTGGTGACTCACTGACGAGTCGCGCTGCTTAACCGTGTTCATCCAAATTAAGTTGTTGTTCCAGTAAAGTGGAATAAGTTTTGGGATCTGGCTAATCAGGTCGCGCATCAGTGTTTAAGGAAGTTCGGTTGGGTTGCAAAAATAATGTAACTAATCAAAAAGTAATGTAACTAATTACTTTTAATACAAAGTAATAAGTACAGTAAATTTATTACTTTTTAAGGAGTAATCAGTAATAAGTGACTTATTACCATTTCAGAGTAACTAGCCCAACACCATTGGTGTGTATGGAGCTCATAAGTGAAATATACAACAACAAACACACACACACACACACACA
Organism: Naso thynnoides; assembly: GCA_029783665.1. Taxonomy (NCBI): domain Eukaryota; kingdom Metazoa; phylum Chordata; class Actinopteri; order Acanthuriformes; family Acanthuridae; genus Naso; species Naso thynnoides. Next base: position 10,865 of record JAQLOL010014561.1, read on the forward strand.
CACACACACACACACACACACACACACATACACACACACACACACACACACACACA
>JAQLOL010014562.1:0-10917 GCA_029783665.1 Naso thynnoides
AAGACTCGGGTTTATTGCCTGTGCAGGGCTGCTGACCTGTTTTGAGAGAAAAAACTCTACTGCATTCAACTCAGAGCTCTCCAGTGACTTCTTCTGAACCTTTTGCAAGACCCTAAACTCACTATTAGAAGATTTTTTGTTAAATGTTGGGATAGAAAATCAGAGTCAATCACTGGCCCTGACCTGAAATTTTGACCAACATCTAAGTGGCTAGCCAGCCGGGAGAAAGAGGACATATGAGGACCCTGCCAGGGCGGAGCAACCTGCACATCAAGACACCGTGGTCCCCAGCAAGGCTGAGTAGGAGACAGGTAAATTTGCATACATTAAAAAGATTCACAGGAAAAAGGGACATAGAAATTAGTCTTTTCTCTTGCATGATTTAAAAAATAAAGACCTGCAATAACTGTAGGTCAAATTATTGTTATAATGCAAACCAAGGACACAGACAAAGAGCCAGAAATCCCCAGAATAAGTAATGTGAGACAGGGATACATGGGAGCATATGTGGGGAAAGAGGGCGGCGAAATGTCAATCCTGGTGGGGTTAGTGATAAAACAGCACCCAGATCATAAAAAGTAGATTCAGTGATGCATGTCAAAATGGCTCAAAAGAACATAAGCAAAACCGCAATGGCCAGAGGAAGGCATTTTTTAGGGAAAGTGTTGTGATGAAGTGGAGGCCATGATAAAGCATTATAAAGCCAAAGACACAAGTGATAATAGGGAAGGCAAATGAGCTAAAGAGAGAGAGATAGGTTTTAGGATGGTTTTGACAGGAAGGGAAAATGCCAACAAAATGCAAAAAGAAGTGAAAAGGCAAAAGTTTAGTGAAGATAGTAAAGCACAGGGAAATAATGATAGAAATGAAACAGAAAAGAAACAGGAATTAGCTCTCACTGCCCCTCTGGTCTACTAGGCCACCACCATATAATTTTATCAAAAGCCCTACTGCAATAGGACAGTTCCCATTAATGGAAATACAAGAGAAAGACTGTGAGGGACAGGTGCAGGGAAAGTTTGTCGTAACATGGAAACCTAAGTTAGAAGAGAATAATAAAAAAAAGTAAGAAAAAGTAAGATGAGGCAGAAGGCACAGGATAGGGAGATTGACATGAGACTGGCTTTGGGGGAAGAAGCCAAGGCTGGCAGTGATCCCTCAAGTGACATCTGCTCATCTTGGGATGAAGATGCCCTCGGGTATGAGGATGAGTGAGAGCAGATTACACCAAGAAGCAATAAAAAGAGGGTATCAAAAACAGAGGGCATTGGATGATGAAACATCAGAAAGCTTGAATAAGAGAGATTACAGTCCCAGCGAAAGAAAAAAAAAGGACAGTACAAAGAAAATTGCCCAGCTATTTAGAAGCAGATGATGAGCCCTGCAGGAGGAGCAGAATGAAAAGAATGCATGCCAAAGAATGTGCCTGAGTGAAGAGGAAGTGGAGCGAGAATCACTGAGAAGATCAGAGAGTGTTAGGACCTTATTAGAGCACTCCCAGACTAAGAAAATACAGTTGGAAGGGACAGTGACTTCACAGGACCCAAGCAGCAACAAACTTAAAAGGCTGAGAGAGGAAAAAAAAAGAATTGTCTGAAGCATGCTGTTGGAGAACAGCATGCAGCCCTTGAGTAAGGAGTAAATGTCACAGATGAAGAACCAAGAATGACACTGAGAAGTGGAAAAAGAGCTGGCAAATCCTATCGAGGTGACAACATAAACATAAACATGGATACTGATGAGCCTGTAGTCCGATACCCATTGGTGACAAAAGCCACTGGACGGACTCAGTTATGAGCCATAGTCGTTCATGGATGTGGTAGGCCTTGCTGGCAGGCTGCCCGACCTTACATAAGGAGCAGGTAAATAGATTGCAAGGTTTGAAGAAAACAATGCTGGTCAGTAGCTGGTGCTGGGTGACATAAAGGCCAATCTAATGCATGTGGCAGGGAAACAAACAACACAGGAAATTTTTAAAGTCATCCGCCTGCCAGTTGCAGTAGCTGACAATGTGATTGATGATGTAAGATTCAGTGGATATTGCACTTAAATATGGGCTGCATTGAGGAGGCAGTGTCCTGAGAAGATGAACCACACCAAGCTGGAGGGGGAGGTCTTATTATAATCATAGGAATTATCTTAATCTAATCTTAAGAAATTTTTAGCAGAAGTGGAGAGATGAGTCAGGAAGCGCCTGGACTGAAAACCACATGACATGAAGTTTGTGCACAGTAATGGTGAAGAAGACCATGCCACAGGAGCTGCAAAAGAACTTGGATGGTGTCATGGGACTTATGAAAATGGAATGGCCACTGTTTGCAGACAATGTTGTACATTATGTAAAGCAATACAGAAAAACATAGCAAAAAGAAGAAGATCAAAGCAAACAGTTGGCCAACAAGCTGACTGAACTACAGCTGGTAGAACTGTCTAAACAGAAGAAAGAAAAACGCCAAGACAAAGCCCTGGCGGTAGCTGTAGGCCACCCCAAGCACCTCCAGGTGTAACAACCACACCTCAGCTAACACCAGCTCAAGCTCCAACTCCAGCTCAAGCACAACCTGGCCACTTTTGTAGGGACTACCCAACTAACTCTTGGGTGGGCCCAGCAGCTAATTGACAATAGGGATGCCCAAAGAGGCCTGAGGAGGATACTTTGGCAATAGTTATATCATCACGACCACAAGATAAACCAACCATAACAGTGGAAATATAAGGGCATGAATATCCTTTTATGGTTGATACTGGCGCCACCTACTCCTGCATTGGAAAGACCAGCACAAGAATCCCCCTCTCTACAAGTAGTAGTCAAAACTACAGGCTTTTCTGGTACAACACAAATAGTGCCTGTAACACAGCTGGTCCCAGTGTAATTTGCAGGAAAAAATGTAACAGTGCCTTTGCTCCGTTCAGCAGACAGATCCATCAATATGCTGGGCAGAAACCTCTTATGTACCCTAAAATCCAACATCAATTGCACCCAAGATGACCTTTATGTAGACTTTCCAGAAGAACCACCATCAGGAACGATGTCTATGTTGGCAGAACAAGAACAATACAAGTGTATACAACTTCTGGTATATGTCCCTCGCCTAATGCCAGACTCAAGCCTGTCTCAATGGAAAAACCGGAAACAATGGATAAGCTTCCAGATAGGGCTGGCTGCTGATCCAACACTGCCTCTCCATTATACGCTGTCATATGATGAACACCTAGACCAAAAGGACTATAATGCCTGCTAGAACGAGCTTATCAATAAAAAGCCATATTACATTACCACCCAGAACATCTACATAGGGCCACAAGATGCAGCTGCCTCTGTACTGCTTCCACAAGAACTACAAGAATGGTTTTGAGTCCAGGATTCCATCATTCATGTCACACTAAAAACAGATATGAGTCACATGAGTTAGGTCCAATGGTTAGAGCAGCAATGCAGGTCCTACAATGGAAACCCACTAACAATGCATGCTTTCTGGGGATGACGGGTTACAGCTGTCCATGGATTTGTGATTATGCCATTAAGACAGCGCCATTGCAAGTCCCGATAAAAGCAGCAGGACAAGCAAATAATGCCACAGAGTTGCAATGGACAGATGAAGCAGAAGCTGCGTTTCAGGCATAAAAAGAAGACACTGCTCCAGCACTCGGCAATCCAGACTATTCAAAGCCTTTTTACCTGTATGTTGCTGAAAAATCTGGCTATGCTAATGCAGTACGGATGCAAGACACATCCTCAGGTAAGCAACCATTAGTTTACTACAGCACAAAACTGGACAGTATTGAAGCAGGGCAGCAGCTGCTTTTGCATTTAAAAAAGCTTCTTCATTGACTATGGGGCATCAAGTAACTCTGTATACTACCCATCAATTACATGCTTTACTTACAACCCCCATTTTGTTTTAACTCAAGCAAGATAAACTGGCTATGAAGTTGTGCTCTCAGCACCTGAACTGACAATCCAGCATTGCAACACTGTGAATCCAGCAACACCAATGGTAATACCTGTAGATGGAACTCCTCATGACTGTGTTCAGGAAACAAACACTTTCATGCGTGCCCGTGATCATATGCATAATGAGCCTATTGTGGTAGGTCTCACATTGTTTGTAGATGGCTCATGTTTAAAACACTGTGTTAGCTAAGTGTTGAGTGGCGAGCATGGGCAAGGTTTGTTTTAACTACTAGACTGTAGCTAGCTACAGTCAGCAAACGCAGTGTTTAAGTTTGGTAGTCGTTATCTTACTGTGCCTCTGTCTGAGAGTACTGTGTCCTCTGACCCGGATATGACCAACGCGGATGCCGTTAAGTTTGAATTTCGTTAAATTATCTTTTTAAAACAAATTTTAAAGTTGAAGCAGCTGTGAAAAGGAGGAAACGTGCAACCGCGGACATATTTTAAAATATGTCCAGTGCTCATACGTGCACTTTTACTCATTACTGTATTCTTGAACAAAAATGAATATAAACATCCACACGCTGCAGTTGGGTGTGTGGATGGTATGAGATAAACTGATCATAGGTAACTTGATTTATGAGGCAAACACTGATTATGACTGGAGATGCCCTTTAAGCTTATAGGGTATGTCATGTGCAGGGTAATATCTGGAAACAGAGAGGTTTCCTAAGGGCTGACAGTGCTCCAGTAATTCATGGATAGGTGGTCTCTGCTCTGTTGCAGGCAATGCATCTGCCCACTGCTATAGCTATCATTATATGTACAGAACATCAGAAACCAGACACCCTGGTGGCCAAAGGTAATCACTGAGCAGATGAGGCCACAAAACAAGCAGCTGTGGGTAATTACATGGGTCCATTATTAGTAGCTGAAGATTGTGAACCTCTCACAACTCTATCTTCCCTCATCACAGCTCAAGACAAAGCATCTCCTCAAAAAAAAGCTGTTTGGCTAAAGCGTGGAGCTGTAAAAAACTCTCAGGACGGTCCCTGAAAGGGTTTGCGGAGAAGCAACATGGGGCATTTTGTTCTACCTTGTTCACTGTTGCGTTTTGCTATTAGATGGGTGCATGGTCAAGACCATTGCACAAGGGGGATAGTCCTTAGGCGTATGTGATTTATTGTATTTGAGCTTTTATTTACCAATAAAAAATGGTATACTTCCTTAGACCCTGATTGTTGAAACTGCTTTCTCAATTTCAAAATATCTGTTTCCAATTCTTCTATTTCTGCCATTTATTTCTTTTAATACCTTTGGTTTAAGACTCTATTTGTCCCCTTAAAAAAGCTTTAAGTGTATCCCATAACAAGGAACTATTGGGAGAGGAGGCACAGTTCGTCTCAGAGAATAGCTTGATCCGATCTTGTATAAACTTGCAGAAGTCTGGTTTTTGAAGGAGGGTAGGGTTTAGATGCCACCTACACGAATTAGTAGCTTTTTCTGGCATAAAAATCGACAGGGTCAGAGGTGAATGATCTGACAGTGTTCTGGATAAGTATTTAGATTCTACTGCTCTGTGAAGAATAATAAGAATAGTCTCGGGTTTGAGGGTGCATTTGTCTTCACACACCTGCTAAATTTAAATCTTTCATGAAAGCTATGGTAGTTTTGGATTCTGATGAAGTTGACTTATTCAGAAGAGGATCCAGAAAAAAACTGAAGTCACCCCCTATAAGTACATCTGTCGTCCCCCTGACAACTTCAAAAATATATCTTGAATAAATAATTCATCTTGGTAATCGGATGCGTATGAATTTATAAGAGTCCAGGGCTCTGAGTAAATCTGACAATAACTAAAATGTATCTGCCTAAGGGGTCAACAATAGTTTCTCCAATTGTCACAGGGGTGTTTTTATTTATTAAAACAGCCACCCCCCTGGCTTTTGAGTTAAAGGATGATGAATTTACATGTCCTAACCATTCCCTCCTCAATTTCTTATACTCCAGTGATGTCAGATGGGTTTCTTGTATAAAATCAATATCTATTTGCAGTTTTTTCAAATGTGTTAAAACTCTTTTCCTTGTTTAGCCCATTAATATTAAAACTAATGAATTTCACTACTTTATCCATCAACAGTAAATAACTATACAAAAATTTTGCCCTCTTCGTGAGATAAATGTGTCTTGTGCAGCAGAATAGTAAAAATTAAAGCACTGACAACAGTAAGACCTGACAAGAAAAAAGAAAACAAAACGACCCCCCTCCCCTCTCACTCCAACCACTCATATTCCACCTCCAGACGGTTTATCTTATGATAGACTATGGGGACATGACTCAACGGATTGGGAGAATGAAATATATTTTAGTTGTAGATTCAGCATGTGGATTGAAGCAGCACCAACATCGGGGCCAGATAGCAGATCAGTGGCAAAATTTTTACAGAAGGAAGCTTTCCATTATCAGTTCAGATAATGGACCACATTTTGTGGCAGAAGTAATTAAGACAGCAACAAAAATGTTAGGGATTAAGAAAAAGTTTGGGCGTGTACATCACCCTCAGTCACAGGGAGCAGCTGAGAGAGCAAAGGACAGCAGAGGGGATAAAAGACTTGGAAAAGCGATTGCTCTTACAAGCAGGTTGGGCATAACAATGCCCTAAAGACAATAAAGAAAATTCATTTATTAAAATATGCCTGGGAGTACTCAATATACCCCATGTCTTCCTCACAACCTGTTGGTCCCACAGGGAACCCAAGTCTCTTTGCTTAAATCCAATAATCTTGGAGCAAATTTTCACAATAACACTGAGACTATTTCTGTCCTTAAGTGACAGGTTGCTAAACCAACAGATAAAAGAATAAGTCAGAAGGCTTTCAATGAAGGACTGATAAAAAAGACACAGAATCACAAATCCTGGAGATGAATCCTCTGCTGACCGCATTTGACCAATGATTCAGTGTTTACATCCCATTTAAGCTGGTTGTCAAACACTGCACCTAGATATTTGTAGGAGCTGACTGTTTCAATCTTTCCCCCATCTATGACACTGTCTGTGAAGGCCATCTGTCAAGTCTATTATCAGTTTTAGTTTTGGATGCATATAACTCTAAAAAGTTGTCTTTGCACCAATCTATAAATGCAGGGAGAGCTGCACTATGGTCACCCTGAAAGAGAGACAACAACACAGTGTCATCCAGAAAACTTAAAAAGGAAGCTGCCATCACAAGAGGATCTGCAGCTAGTGTACAAGATCTAGAGTAGAGGTGATTCCACACACCTTTGTAGTGAACCTGTATTAGTGACAATGATATCAGAAAAACAACCATTCACAATGACCCTCTGCTGTCTATTGGTCAAGAAATCCAAAATCAATAAAACAAGTAGATGTGATAATTTAAAATTGGAAATCAGTCTCTCAAAGACACGGCTGCATATGGTTAAAAGCAGAGGAGAAGTGGTCACACTGGTCACAGAACTGTTATTTGATTTTCACCCAATTCAAATGATCAGTTCTATGCATAGGTCACTGAACAAGTAAAGGGATAATTAATGCAGGTGGGACCACCCTGTTTACAAGCGGTGACCTTAAAGGACTAAACAGCCAGCAAGTTTGTCTAAGCTGGAAAAAGTCTGACTGCAGTAATAATGCAACTGCTTTCTTGCAGGGATAGTCCAAGTCGTCTCTTTTCTAACTGCCTTAAAACCTGTTTATTTAAAGGGTTACTTTGCAGAGTACCAACCAGCTTTGAATCGTTCCAAAATCAACAGTATATTACGAAGAATGTTATCTTCCTTCAAGGAGGTTCATAGGCCTAGTTCTCCTGCTATTTTCTTTGCCGAAGTCTCCTCAAATGACGGCAAATGATGCTTTTGACATCTTTTGCAGAGGTTTTGTGGAGGTCCATATCGAAAACTACGCAATATGAAATGAAAGTAATATTACGACGCGTACAGTTCATTGTGATTACTACACATAGGGAGTAATAGGAGCCTTTAGTAGGAGTCTTTCTACTGATACTGAGTGTCGACTTGGTACTTTCAGCAGCCTCAGGTACAACACAACTTAACATGTTAAAAAAAACCCACCAGATAAAAACACTAAAACGGAAAACTAAATGTAAAAAATAACTAATCTAACAACACAGTATGTATGTATGTAATGTAACAATATCTACATTATTAATGAGCAGCTTGTAAAGCAATAAACGTTTTCAGTGACACTCGTCCTGTTGGCAGCGATGCATCATGCAGGCTATGGGCATTGCTTGAGCCACTGTTTCCGGCTGCAACAGGCCAGAGCCGCGCTCTTACACCCGGGCCTTCAGCTGATGGTATTTCAAATGAAAAACATTCAATATTCTCTTTCCACAAACATGGTGGGTTAGAATCTCAATCACAACACAATATGACAACATTTATATGATAAATTTACAGCTTTATCCCTGGGTACACAGGCCAGGCTGCCGGTTTAGAAGTTAGCTCCAGCAAACTGCTTTTTGCATCTGCTCTGTGATAATGTAATGTTGTTGCAAGCCAAAAATGTCTAATTGTCTCTTTCCTCGATGCACGTTGGGTCAGAATATAACAACATCCATGGGATTTTATTTTTACAGTATGTGGAAAAACGGAAACTGTCGGTTTTGCTTAGTGCTTTTACTGTGCTTCCTTCACTGAGCGGCCATTACAACCTCAGGAGAGTACTGTGCAATGCATTTTGGCACATGTAGGCACAGCAAGAATGGCTTTTTGAACAGGTCAAACTCAGCTTTCTCTGTCATTATAGCACAAACTGAGGAATTTATTGCTTCAACCAGGTACACTTACTGTCAACATTGATTGATAATCCACATAAACAGTGGGGGAGTTCTCCTTTATAGGGGCATTAGGCAACCTGTGGGGTTTTTTTGTTTTGTTTTTTTGCATTTAAATGTGTTTTTAACCCCTTTTTGATAGCAATGAAAGAACAGGCTGCTACATCAGGTGAGATATGACACCCTCCCTTCTCAGTCTGTTGCCTCTATAAGCCTGTGATCAGCTTATTGCAAGTGCCTTGGGTCGTGCTTTCACGTAAAATTGACGTGTGTGCTCTCTCTCAAGTGCCTTCATTCAGTTAGCTCATATACTGTACAGTGGCATCAGAGCGCCACAATAACATAGAAATAGAGTCTGCTAGCAGGTGACCGGCAACCTCCACAACACAAACTCCAACACGGACTCCGCATAAGCCTTAAAAGAAGAGAGTAAGATCCAATGAAGCCCATCTAGCCAAACAGGAAATGGACCAACATTGGGCGAAGAGTAGAGTAAAACATCAGTGAAAGTAATTACAGAGTGAACATCAGCTGTGCCATCCAGTCAGGAGGGAGATTCACTCCGTTGGCTGATTGATGATGACATTCCTTTTTTGAATTTATTTTCATTGTCACTTGGGAATTTTTTATTGTCTTTGTGCTTTGTAAAATCATGGAACACTTTGTTTCCCATCGCCGCACTTTTAAGAAGCTCCAAAGCGACGCAGATGAGGCCTTTTTTCTGTTGGACAGGTGTGATAACATTACAGCAAAGCATGTGAAATAGTTGTGTGTGTAAATAATTAGATAATTTAATATTGTGGGGTTTTTTTGGTCATCTTGTTAACTCAGGTTTGCCAAGTTAGCTTTCTTGGTAACACGGACAAACTGTAAAATAAGTCACTGATTCTTGAGAGTTGGGACAAAACATGTCCTACATAGAAAAGTCTGATTTATATTAAAAATCAAGAAATTCATCATGATTTACATGCTTATAAAGTTAGATCAAAAGGAACTGTGTATACCAATGTTATTTTTATCACGTATTTTTAACTTTTTTTTTTTTTTGGTGAATTTGTTTAAATGGATGGTCTGTAGTTAGGAGGTTCCAATATTGACCTGCCCAAAGAATATTTAAAAAAACTCTACAAGTGTACAAATATATATATTAGATAAAAAAGAATGTTTATAAATATATAAATTAATGCATTAAGTGAATTTCAAACAATATTTTCCCTAAAAATTTGCCTATCAAAATTGTGTCCTCTGTCAACTCCATCAGATTTTTTCATAATCCTCACTAAATCAGGAAATAGTTGGGTGCACTATATCCCTGGAGACCCCTTCTCCTCTCCCTGCCTGTGCTGAATGCAACACTATCACACGTGCTCTGGTAAGTTTTACACTTTTTGATATTTTAGACAATGTTGATATTCCTACAGTCACAGCTTGAACATGACAACAACGTCTCTCCGCTATGATAACTTTTAAAAACAGTAGTGGATTGAATTTAGGCATTTTAGTGAGGTTATTGAGGCAGCCAGCAACTGAGGAAAAACCAGCTAGCTGCAGTGTACAACACATTTTTTGGCGGGAAAATACACGCCCTTTTGTCAAATCTGTCAGGCGTAGAACCTGACGGAGTTGACGTGTCAGCTGACAGAGTTGACAAATCAACCTACAACCTCTTAATGTGCTATTATAATATTATTTGTGAACATAGTAAAGGATTAAAATTTTATTTCAGGGTTTTATTTACACATAAATGTACATATATAGCATGAATTACATTATTTAACCATGTTCTGTATACCCTACACTTCTTACTTGTAAGGCATGGACAGGCTGTGGTCTGCTTATTATTGTGTAACTTTCCCAGCATTTATATTATATAATTATATGTTAAATTAAAGGGCCAGTGTGTAGATTTTGGTTACACATAGTGGTGAAACTGAATATTACATTGAATAGCGGCCTCTATGGAGGGACCCGCTTCTATGTGGATATGAAGGGCTCATTCTGATGTCAGGAAAATGCAACATTTCTTATTTTCATGGAATTATACACAAATTTAACATGCTTATGAATGTTGTATTCAATTTCTGCAAAATCTATTAATACATTTATTTTCACCACTAGATGTCACCAAAAATATTATATATTGCATTTTATTACATATTAGAATAACTAAATACTATTCCAACATACTTAAGGAATTTAGATTCTTG
>JAQLOL010014563.1:0-10913 GCA_029783665.1 Naso thynnoides
TTTATTACCTGATCTATTGCTGCACATTCAACTCACGCTGGACTCCTCATAGCTGTCACTCTGTTAGAATCCAGAATCATATGTCCACACAATCACACAAAGTAAAGTCTGGAGAACGTAAAGTTTGCAGCATCTTTTTCATAACCCAGCACACCACATGGAGTTTCTCCCTTGGCAGCTACTGACAGCCTGTCACAGTAGGGCCTACACAGTTTGGGGCCCTGGGCAAGGATTAGGATTTTGGGCCCCAAAACTGCTAAGGCATCAGTTAACCATTATTACATGTTAGTTGGATTTTGTTATAAAATATTTTTGGGTTGTTTACTTTCTTATTTAGTGAGCACCATACAGCCAGAAAAAGTACTTCCTAGGCAGGGCAAGTAGGAATTTAGATGGGGCAAGTAGATTTGACAGGTACTTGTCCTGCATGGCAAAAGGGCAAAAACCTTAACATCGGACCCTGACTTTGTCTACATCATCATTTTGGGTATGCAGTGCAGTCCAAGTCATTATTTAGCTGTTTGAGTCAACCTTTGTTTTCACTGTGTAAACGTTTAACTTTAAAATTCTCATCATGTTGGCAAGTGTTCATCACTTTAAGCCTTTGACCGTTAGTAATACTTGTAGCTTGACTCTCAGTACTGCACTGCTGATGTACTGGGCCATAGAATTAAGCAATTTACGGTTAGGGGCCTTGCTCAAGGGGCTTCAGGGTGGAATGCGGGTAGGGCAAGCTGTTCCTGTCACCAGCCAGATTAATCCTGCCCGATGGGGGTTAGAACCGCTTACCCTCTGGTTACGAGCTCGCTTCTCCAATGATGATGACTACTGGTCATCATGGACAACTCCTCTCATCCACTCTATGACACCCTGGCCAGATAGAGGAACACATTCAATAACAGGCTCGCTCTGCCTCGATGTATTTAGCCCACTGCTGCTAGACTGTATAACGCATCCCTGGTCTAACCCCTCCCCTCTCCTCTCAAGCAGATATGTGTTTTTGATGTAGCACTTTTTTTAATACTTCATAGCACTTTGTTGTTGCTTCTTTTCACCTTGCTCTTTTGCCCTTTGTACTGTCTTGTACTGGTTTGTGTTACTGCTGTGACAGTGAAATTTCCCCTCTGGGATCAATAAAGTACCTACCTATGTGCCTCTAACCATTACGCCACCAATGCCCCATACCTCCACATGAAGAACATCTCTAAATAATGACCTTCCCTCAGCAAACATGACGCAGAAAAATTGTTCCATGCTTTCATTACCTCCAACATTGACCATTGCAATTATCTCCTTGCAGGTCTAAACAAAAACCATACAGAGATTGCAGTATGTTCAACACAGTGCTGCCTTGAATTACTTTTAAACTACTGATAATGTTGTTCAAGGCCATCAACCACACTCGAATAAAATACATCCAGAAATTACTTACTCCCACAATCATTACACACACACACTCAGGTCTTGCAGTTCGAATCTCCTCATTGTGCTATTCCCTGGGTCCAACGTTTGTGGAATCAGCTCCAGGAAAACAGGCTTTTGAATGTTTTTTTTTAAGTTTCTGATAAATTATCTAAATATAAAGTGGTTGTTTATGGTCTGATGTCACTGTTTTTTTTTCTTCTTTCTCTGCATAGAGACACTGTGTGGATAAACATTGGTCTGCATGGATCCAGAAAGTGAGCGAAGATACATCTGTGAACAAAACACGGCTTTCAGCTTTTTAGTCGATAACGGTTAAAAATCATTCATCAACAATCAACATCATTAAAAATCAATTCTCCAATCAAAAAAAAAAAATTATGATACAAATCAAAATCCTTTATTTTCATCAGTGTGAACCTGTTGCAGAACAGATTCAGATTTATCTATTTATCTATCGTCAATAAAGTAATGACACTGGGAATAATAATAAATTTTATTTATGGTATAATTTTTATAGGATACAATTCTCAAAAATGCTACAAGGATAAAGGCACAAAAACAAAACATACAAGACTGCAACAGTAAAAATCAAAATATAATCAGTTCACATCCATTTTGAAGGCTTTTCTAAAGAGGAGGGTCTCTAAGCCTGTCTGTGGAGTCCTCAAGTGGTTGGGAAGGGAGTTTCACAAAAGAGGGGTGCTGAGTAGGTCCAATCTCCCATGGTCCAGCGCCTGGTTCTCAGGAGGTTAACATTTTGTGAACAGAGGTCTCGGGTTGATGTTTGCAGGGTAAGGAATTTCCTGAGGTATGCAGGGGCATTCCCATTGATGCACTGGGTGAGGAGAACAATTTGTTTTGAATCCTGATGGAGCCAGGGAGCCAGGGAAGATTATGGAGGATCGGCATGATGTGTTCATGTTTTTGCACTCTCATCAGGATCCTAGCAGCGCTTTTCCTAAATGTGTTGGCTTTTAAAAAGTCTTGCTGCTGGATCCTGATGAGAATTGCGCTGCAGTAGTCCAGCCTGGAGGAGACAAAGGCATGGCCAAGTTTCTCTGCATCAGATAGGGTGAGGATGGCACAGAGTTTGGTAATGTTCTTGAGGTGGAAAAAGGATGACCTGCATGTTTGATGTCGTTCTTGAATGTCAGGTGAGGGTCCAGTTGCGCACCAAGGTTGGTAACAGTAGATGAGAGGGGAATGTCATGTCCAGAAAAGGTGATGGTGGTCATAGGGAATGACTTGACCTGATGTTGTGTGTCAACAAGTATGGCTTCAGTTTTGGAGCTGTTTAACTGAGGGAAGTTTTGACTCATCTAGGCCTTTGTCTCCTCCAAGCAGGTGGTCAGTGTGGACAGTAGTGATTATGAAGATGAGGATGGCAGGGCAGTAGATAGAGTTGGTTCAGTCCTGCAGTAAAGCTGTGTGTCATCAGCTTAGCAATGGAAAGAGGTGTTGAAGAGGCTGTGGTGATCTACAGTGTTGAAAGCTGTGGTCACGCTGAGGAGGTCATTTGTCACCCAGACCGTACTGTGGGCAGAGCGAAAACCTGCCTGGATTTTGTTAGATTGTTTAGTCGTAGATGTTCCTGAAGCTGAGCAGCAACGACTTTTACCAGCACCTTTGACAGAAATGGGAAGTTGAAAATGGACCTACACTTGGCACGGACTTCTGGGTCCAAGGTGGGTTTTATAGAGGTGGTTTAATGACAGCAGTTTTAAGCACAGATGGAACATGAGCAGACTGGAGGGAGTGGTTTATTGTTTTAGTAATGAAAGGACTTATTGCACAGAGGTGTGGTTTTATCAGCATTGTGGGAAGAGGGCTCGGGGCACAGGCACTCGTATATCCCCACTGCAATTCATTTCCTTAATGGCAATTAGCCCTAAGGTTGCTTTCTTGCACTACTGTTGCTCATCTGCACTCATCCTCATTGCACCTGTGTAACTTGATTGTAATTTCCATTCAGTATGGGCTCTTGATTGATTTTATTGTTGATGTTGTTGTTCTTTGGCATTTATCTTTTACATTGCGTTATTCTTATTTTCTTGATGATGCCCTCAACTTCATATTATGTAACCTCAGGGAAGCAGTGGAAAGAGTGGGATATCCCAGGCTGTGGGCTGACAGACAGGGAAGGTAGAGCAGGAGAGCTGGAGTTATGGGAGCCAAAGGTGTCATTTTGCTTTTGAAAAAGGTAATAAATTTGTTGCACTGTTCCTCTGTTTTCTGTGCGTGTTTTAGTCAGAATTAAGGAGATGGCTGATTGTATAAAAAAGCAGCTTGGGGTTTCCAGGTCTGCTGATGATGTTTGAGTAGAGCTGTGATTGCGAAGTCAATATGGAATACTTAAGCTTGTGTTATAGCAACAGATGAGTTAGCAAATTTCTAATTTCAGTTTTATCACTTCCTGAATCTTCTAACAGTGATAGCTGAGGTGAGGTATGACAGAATACAAAGAGAGTTTTTAATGTTTTCGAGGCAAATGATCATATTTTCCTTTTTATCTTGCCTTTTGTATTTTTAACAGTATTTTTCTTTTTTTATCTTTTGATGTCTCACTCATGTCTCATTTTAAAATGTCTTGTTGAAAGGTGCAATACAAGTACCTTTTTCTTGCATATGTATTTACTGTATCTGTGAATTTATCAGGTTGTTTACAATGTTTACTGCATGTAGCTCATTCAGAATTACTTGTATTTTATAATCTGTAATAAACCCCCTTGATTACGCATGGCTTTAAGTTTCTGAGTGAATGAAGTGCCCTCAGAACAACCTATGAAGCAAGTGGTTTACTTTCGGGACGCCCCTGTCTTTTATTTTCGGGACGCATCTGATTAAAAAATTACATCTGTGATAATCAAAATCAAAAGCATTTTAAATTAAATTCAGCATTACCACCATGACACAACAGCGTGGTCAAATAAAGTATGTAAAAGTTTTCCCTCTGGGACAAAAGGTTGTCTAGATTACCACCTACTCTGAGGAGAGAGGCCTTCCAATGCATATATGTTTCAAAGATGTGATGAGATGATTAGCCTCTGCAAAGGGAGCTGCCACAGGATAATTAAGATTCTTATATCTTATGGGGCTACAATATTATGCAGTGCGACTTTTGAGTTCTCTACTGGTTGTACATACATAGGACTTGCCACAAGGACAAACATAATAAAGGATCATGAATTTAGTATTTGTCATCGAAATTTTCCTTGTTAAAATCTAAAGTTGCCAAGTCTTAGAAGAATTTCAGACTCGGTGTGATGAATCATATTCTTTAATACATGCATGAATGGAGAGAAGACCTCTGCACAGTGCTCTCTGTTGACTGTAGGCTCTCCGAGAGTTATATACTGTTGCTGTACAACCCAAATGATCATCTTATCTAGTTTACCGCACTCCTGCAAGAATTACCCTCAGAAACAGAAAACAAGACATTTCAAAGTTCAGAAACACAGGACATTTATTTCAACACATTCCAGGTCAGATTTTAAAGTTCATTCTCCTGTAATGTCTCTCAGAGGGCGTAGTTAATTCAGACCCTATTCAAAAATCCTAATCAATTCCCACATGGTGCAGGTGATAACCCCTTCAATAGGGATAGGTCTGCCACTGTGAGGATGTCTGGAGGTGCTACAGTGATAAGTACAGTCACACTGTGGACATGACCCACAGCACCGGCTACCATCTGGTATTCTGTCATGTCAGGGGAACTCACTAACCTGTGCAAACACAGGACAAGGACATTTTTGTATATGGTAACACTCTGATTATGTGTATTAAAGCATCATCCCCCATGGTTTAAGATGGCAAAATGAAGCCATGCTGGAGAACAGGACCACTGACATCTGCAATCCTAAAGAAATGCTCCTTTGATTTAATGACTCTCCTTGTTTATTGATTAAAACGCTATCTTAAAGATACTGATCAAGCCATTGACAGTTAAAAAACCTTGTCCCTACACCTTGCAGTGACTGACTCTGAGTTTAACGGTTTGTTGAAAGTCAACCATGAAATGCGAGAGAAGCTGAGGCTATCTAAGAAACCAAAGAAATCAAAATCAAGATGTTTTACAGGGAGAAGAGCAATTCCGCAGATGGTCACATGTATTTCTGGAGAGATCCTGAGCGGGAAAGAACTCAACAGCCTCGGACAAAGTGTCATCAATGACAGGAGGTCATTTCACCTGGGAGCCACGAGTCACCCAGGCTGCCCAAGAAGTGTGCTCATGGGAGACTTTTCACCAGGTGTCTCATGTGTTAAACTTGACAAAGGCTACAACCTCTGATTAAATACAGATTATTGCACTTGGAGCTTGAGTGTGTTTCCTCTCAGCCTGTGTTCTGCACACACGTCACCAGCACCCCACTGAAACTATCCACATTGTGCATTTTCCCTCCTCTTGAGTTTAATATGAAAAGTACAACGGCAGTGGTGACGTGAGGTGAGGTCGAGCCTCCTTCGCTGTCCGGACGGGGGCGGGGCTACGGGGGGAAACGGATCTCAACGGTTTATCACGTTCAGGAAAAAAAACGGTCGACGAACTGCGGCTGCAAATGCTGAAGCGACAGCGCCTGTCAAAACGGTATTACCTTCACTATAACTGTAATCACCACCTTAAAAACAGCATTCAAGTGCTTGTCTCTTACTGTCGCTGTCAAAGTCTGAACTCCCCGTCGCGTTTAAATAGTAATAATATCAGCCAAACAACCTACTGCCGACATATTTCAGACTTTGCTAACTTCTGTAGTGTGGCCTCTGTGCTGGCTGGGAGCTGCTGTTATTTCCAAAGTGCCTCGAAAAGACACTTTAACCGGAGAGTCACTCAGGTTAAACCAGAAGCTGGGGGAAAAACAGGCCATAAAAGGCGTTGGACGATAAGGAGAGAGCTTCGTTATGGGTGTGCTCGAGTGTGTTTGACCATGTTCACAGCACAGATAAAAGTCAACTCTGTAAGAGGCAAACACGGAAGAAAGAGACACAGTGATGTGAAAATCTGTAGGCCTGGGGATAGCCAAGATAGGATTATAATCACTAGCCTGTTATTATTATTAACCTATTATTATTGGTAGTAGTAGTAGTAGTCGTAGTGGTGGTCACGTACGTTTGACAATGTGTGTACAATTTTTATTAATTCATGTGCTTTTGATTGAAATGTAATCGGGAAGCAAATGGACAATTTTGTTGGTAAATAATTTAATAATCGTACATAACTAATGTCACATTATGTTTGCTGGTAATTCAGCAAAGGTGCAAAATAATCTCTAGTTTGAGGATTTGCTGCTCTGTGTTATAGCTGGAAATGACAGATTGTCTGTTGTAGACTCTCTTTTGTAATATAGGCTATAATAGTGATGGGAAGTTTTCACAGCTTTCATACATCGTTCAAACTGTACAATTGATCAAAAATTAATCAATAACTAAATCCATAGCTCATGAGAATCCTAACTTGCAGTATGGTTGAAATAACTATAATTGTTGTGCATGCTCCTGCACACTTGCTCATTCTTCTGCGGCAGGTAAATTGTCTGCAACTTCAGAAGCTCATCACCTGCCATTCGCTCTCCTGCAGCTTATTTTTGTCAGCTTCAAAGCTGTTTCTGATGGACTCGTTCCCTTAAAGGAATAATCCGGCGAAAAATGCATTACGCATTTTACGCCGGATTATTCCTTTAAGAGTGTTGATGTCTTTCATTTGAATTTTTTTTTTTTCCTGGGCTGAACATTAGATATCATCTTTCCAGTGAGCCTGGCAATCTGTGGTGTATACTTTATCTAATGATTTTTATCTTCTTTTGGACTTTCTTTGAAGAGGATGAAGAGGGCTGGTCAGGCACGGACATGGACTGGCATCAGCTCAGGAGCCAAAAGTAAGGCAAAGTAGACAGGAAAGAAAATGCATTATGTAAAAATGAAAGTTTATCAGCTGGGGTACAACGTTTTGTTAGATCCTGTAAGTCTGTACATTTTGCAATATCAAACATTCAGTGAAAACATTCAAAAATACAGGAACATTTTTAAGTAGCTCTATGCCTTTATATTATTATTAAGTTACAGTTTGGGATAAAATGGGCTAATAGTTTTTTTTGTTTTGTTTTGTTTTTCTTCTCAGAGGAAGAGCGGCCTTCGCTGACGCAGATGGTGAGTATATCACATCCCTGTGACTGTACACTTTACAACTTTTATTCAGAAAATGAAGATCAGAAAGCATCTTTATCTCGAACATTACAAGTAACGATATAAAGAGAAATCTTGATTTTCCTTAGATACTCTTTTCACAGATCTGAAACTGTTCAAGCTACATAATGTCGATTATTTGTTGATTATTTTATGTTTAAGATTTAAGTCACGTTGATCTTTCTCCCTGGAAATTTAGTACCTTTCCTTTCTTATTTGTTTTGCTTTTAACTTTGACTAAGAAAAAAACATCGCAATATTAAAAAAAGACTTACTTTTTCATGTTAAAAGAAACTCGTTAAATGACTGTTCTGTGGTACAGCCAAGAGACTGCCGTTTTTGTAGATAGTCCTACAATTAGGCGCTAAAAATGTAATGACCTTTCTTCTGAAAGTAAAATATCTGTGTCTTACCTTGATGGCACTAAAGAAATGTACACAAATACAACATGTTTCTTTGCAGTTGTATCACTACCTTGTGTAATACAGCTAAAGTAAGCTTATATACAGTATATCAATATGATGAGAACAGGAAACGTCATCATTCCAGCTGAGAGATTTCACCTTTGTCAAACTAATTCTTTCTCTGAATTTACCAGGTGGAGGAGAAGGTGTCCTTAATAGAGCTGCTTTTGGACACACTGAGAGATTTGAGCGACATAGAGTTCGAGAGGTTTAAAAAGGGCTTCAAGGCTCAAAATATCAACAAATATGCTGGAGGCTTTCAACAGCGAGAGTTGAGGATAGAAAGCTACCCAGTGTTTTTGCTGAACACAACGGAGAGACAGGACACGGTGCTTTTTTTGGTGCAGTGTATGTACGACCCTGTGGGAATGACCATGGAGGTTTTGGAGAGGATGAAGAGGACTGATCTGGTCCAGAGGCTGTCAGGCGGCTTCTTAGGACCCAGAAGTAAGACAATAAAGACAAAAAAAAAAAATCTTAAAATTTTGAAACTGGTCCTTAACATATAACAAACATTTAAGTTTTTATTCTATAACCTCTCTTTACATTACATTTACCTTATGGTATCACTCGTTGTTGTTTTTTTAATTTCTTTTCTCTCTTCTTAGAAAAACATCTGGAGGACAAACATCTGTCTGTGCTGATCGATAAAGTGAGTAAAGTTGTATCCGTCTGACTATGCAGAATACAGATTTATTCAATAAGCTGCAGTTTTAAAACAACATCAACATTAAATGGAAATTCAAACATAACGCATAATTAGCTCACTAATTACTATTAATTACTATCAATTCATAGTATTTCCTATTACCTTCACTTGCTGCCTCGTGTTCCTGCAGTTACCTCGTCAGCAACATCCGATGTTAAGTTCAGGCAGCTCATTTAACACTGTGAGAGTTAGAGCCTAAAATTGCACAATAACTTTAATCAGGTTCTAAATATTTCAGGGTAGAAGAAAAAAGGAATCTTCCTGTGCTCTAACAAACAAATATATCTGTAGCTTCAGTGATCTTGTAAACATCTGAAAACATTCAGTCTCTGAAATAATGACATTGATAGTGTGCAGAAAGGTAATTCTTTAATTCTGCAGTAAAACATGTACATTTAGCACTCTATTTTTATCAGGTTATAACTCTTGCCTCCTTTTAGTCTTAGTGTTTACAATTATTTATAATATTTTTATCCTTGCATCTTTGTTTATCTGGTACTTTCTTTATGCTGGCACTTGCACTTTCACTGCCACTGTGCTCCCTCTGTCACTGACAACTGTGTGTGCAGTATGAATGTGTATATGGTGGACTGTAGAAAAGTTTCTGCATTCTGTAAAACATGTATTGGATTTTTCAGGTGGCGACCGTGGTGGCTGTCAAAAAGCTGCTTTCGGAAACACTCAGAGATGAAAACTTCGTGTGGTTTCTGCAGTTTGCATTATTCCAGAGGAACCTTCAGCAGATCTCATGGAGGCGACTGCTGAGGGCTGGGTTGGGAAGTAGCCTGGTGGATGTGTTGGTTGAAACATTCGGTCAGCAGTCTGTTGAAATAACCACGGACGTTCTCATGGACATGAACAGAGCCGATCTGGTGCCGAGGCTGTCAGAGTCCAGCTCAGGACCCAAAGGTGAGAAAACTGAGACAACTGTCACTAAAAGAAGAAGCATGTTTACAACTAGGAATCATATTCTCCTGTTTTTGAAATGGCAAACGACTCCGTGGGACTCTGTTGTTCGGTTTTTGTACAGACTACTTGAGAGGAACTGATTTAATTCTGACATTTTTGCTGACATTGCAGATCTCCCCTCTTTATGGTATTATTGCATAGCTTTTTAATATAGACTACAGCTTAAAATTTGTCCCCACTATCGAAACAGTTCTGCAACCTCGTGTATTTATTTCATAGTATTATTAACCAAGGTGTTCAGAGGTTAAGTGGCCAGTTACTAATTCATTTTTTTTGGTACAAATAAACAAATGACTCAATATGAACGTAGACGATGATGACTTCAGAGGTGACTGTGATGGATTAAGTAACGATAGTGGAAGGTCAGCGAATCTGTGACTTTGGGCCTTTTTTCATAAATGTGTGTTTTGTTTTGTTTGTAACAGTTTTTTGGCTAATGTTGTTTACACAGTCTCCCATGAATCCTTTGACCTGTCTTGTATAGCTTTGATTTTATTTCTACTTTGCTTCACTATTGAGACGGATAGCAGTCTGTTCGAGATGCGGTCGCTACAGTGTTTCCTTTGTGACTTCTGCAACCATGGCTTCCTGCCTTCAATCTCACACGTAAAAATAAAATGTCAATGCTTCTTATTCTCAGGATTTACATTTAATAATATACTCAGGGCAAGTACACATAAAGTACACATAAAAAACAGAGTATTTGTATTAAAATTTTCATTAAAGGTTTTGTTTTTTGTTTTTTTTTTAACATGTCATTTTATTAACCTTGGTCACAGAGTCGTGTAGAGTATGAGCTAGTGTTTATCCAAAGAAACTGGTTATTGATTCATATGATATTACTATCAAGCAGATATTTTTGTATATTTTTCAATGAATCCTTATTGATAGAATTTGTATTGTCTGACAGTGTGTGATCATAAAGCCTCAGCCTCATGTAAAATCAACCACTCAAAGTCTTTTTTCCTTTTCTTTTCCCGCAGAGAAACTTTTTTTGCATGAACACTGGCCCGCACTGAACCAGAAAGTGAGTGATGTGACATCTGTCTGATTTAAAATAAAACTGATACAGATTAGAGATTAAAGGGGCAACCATTATTATTATTATTATTATTATTATTATTATTATTATTATTATTATTATTATTATTATTATTATTATTATTATT
>JAQLOL010014564.1:0-10910 GCA_029783665.1 Naso thynnoides
TTTTATATGAGACACAGTAAAGCATTTGGCAGTGTGAGGTGACTGGATGGAAAAAACAAGAGAAACAAGCAGCCTGAGCCACTGTGGAGACACGAGAATGCTGGTAAACCAGAGAAATCCGGATGGGAGACACAGAAAAAGAAAGAGAAAGTCATAAAATACTACAAGGAGGGGATGACCATACAGAGAGAGAGTGTATAAAAACTGGAATACTGAGCATCCGTACAAAAGGCTGACTGCTTAAGATGAGATTCAGTAAATGCCCCTGATTGGGATGCCCTGCTGAGCTGTGCTATTTAAAATGTATTTTTCTCTGCAGGCTGCATAGGTTGGAATAAAGCTCGCAGCCATACATCAAAATTATGTGACAGCAGCAGAAGCTTTCACTGGCTTTGTTGGTCAGAAGCATTTTCCTGTTTTGGCTTTTTCTTTTTTGTTAATGGTAACCATGATTTTATGACATAATAATAAATGCATACACTCACACACATAAATGCATCATAAATAGTTATGTATAAAGACAAGAGAGGGTATTTAACCTAAATTTTAAGGTCCACTGAAAACATGGGTCCATGTTTTGTTGCCTTTTGCTTGTTTTCTGGGCTTCCTTTCCTAAAAACAAGTCCATTTGGCACCCAGGAGATGTTTCTGGCACCATGGTGAGACCCTGTTTCATGCTAGTTGCAAATGTCCCACTGTCCCAGAATAGCAAATTTTCTTAAAGTAGACTTTACTCCAAACCAAAACACCAGTAAATCTTTCATCAGGCTCATGCAACAAAGCCATAAAACAGCATCATACAGCTTCTGAGTCAGTAAATGCACTAGAACAGATACAAAAAGTTTTTTTTATTTTCATTAATTGGATCAATATTGGTCCTGTTCTTAACCCATATTCTGTGTCTTGGATGTTTGTATTTACTACATTTGGCCTCCACACTTTGTCATTGGCCTGTGTGATTGGTTGGATGTATTGATGGCAATACATTTAAAAATCTAAAATGTGTTTAGACGTCCACATAAAAACCCACTCCCTCAGTTTGCAACTGTTTTAACCTGTTTGATCCAGCAGATGGGGTTAGAATTCTGACCAAACGGAGCTCCTTTATCAGGTATAATTATGACTTTATTCTGACTGCTTTATGTGTGAAACTACAAATTATTTCATAGCTGGGTTATTTCAAGGACTCTTATCTCATGCAGTTCTATAAATATAGAACTTTGACTCCGAAAAGATCTGAAAATCTATGCGGGAATTTCACAGAATACTTACCAAACCCAACAAAGCTCACAAATACGAATTAAATTATGGCGATTAATTTCTTTCAGCAGAACTATTTTCAACAGCATTTTTTGAATCAGTAAGACTAATGCCTGTAGGTTCCCACTGGACCTGAATGGAACAAGTATCTATCAGTGTGCAACGACAGGCTCTTAGCAGAGCAGCCAGATAAGTTTATATCACAATATTTCAAACTCTTTCTGCATAATAAGTCTCAGGTTTATTGACTCATGGAGCACACAAAGAAAATGCAATACAGCACAGACAAAAATAAAGGCTTCCAGCAGGAATGATGTGCAACTTCAAATACAATTTAGAATATTCATTAAGGAAAAAGTAGATTACATGAAACAATTGCTGATTTATGATACAATCTGTTGCATAGACAAACAGAATACATCCTTGAGACCAAGTCAGTGTTGTCAGTTCTCAGTGTAAGGCTCAGGTCTTTGCCCTCTAGTCCCAAGTCATGTCTGAAGTCTGAAAAACTTTGAAGTTGCGTTAATGTCAGCTGACTCAAGAAACAAGGGAAAATTAATTGTGTCTTGGCTTTACGCACTTTTTAAATCTCTGGGTTTGGGGGAAGATATCAAGTATTTTTATGTCAAAAGGATGAAGTTCAAGTGAAAAGAAGTGTTAAAGTCCCTACAGATTTGCTGGTCTTTTGTGAAATGTTGTCGAGTCAAGTTTAAAGCAGTCAAATTTGACCGATCCAAGCCCCAAGTCATGTGGTTCAAGTCCAAAACTTCTACCTTTCTACTTTTTTTTTTTTTTGCTATTCCTTACTGACTTACATTCAAACATGTAAAACCCATCAGACTGCTTACATTATAAAGGGTGCAGACATTCCCATCAAAGCTTTTTTATCTTCCACTCTGAGGATTCTAGGATAAAATATTTTAAACTCCGGCTTAAATTCAGCACAAAGTTCACACACTCCCTTACTTTGGAGTTCAGTTTTCCACTGTCACATTAATCTTTTCAACCTGTTCAGCATTCAGCTGATGATGTCTCGTAATCATGATGTGATATTGTGAGGCCAAACCAATACATATCACTGAACACACAGACTCATGTTCCATGTCTTTCTGTAATAGTCTGACTGTTAGAATAGATTGATGGGCATCTGTCAGCACATCAGCTGGCCTCCCTGACATGCTGGTGCTGCTGCTGCACATTCCACTTGTAAATCTGTTTTAAATCCTCCAAAAAAACACTGAGGCTTTGATGGGCGATGTCGTAAAAACATGAAAAACATGGAAAGGTGTTAGTCTCGTGTGTGAAAGCTGCTCTGTAATGTGTGTTTAATTGTCAGGAATGGAAAAAGTGCCTGAAGGACGGGACGGCCTGTTATCATGACGAGTCATCACAGCCAGACGTCTCTCGCTCCAGCAACATGACCTGGGAGTATAACTCGTTTTATCTGACCCAGTTTACATTCCTCATGCCTGGCTGTTTTGAAAGAGGACCCACTTATTGAGGAGACCTATAAAATAAATCAGATGTCTGTCTATTTATTTACAGTTGTAGACTTGAATGTGGTGCATGGCTTCTTCTGTCTGCAGAGGGTATGTAGGACAGGTCCATGCCTCAGAGGGCTCTGTCAGAAAAAGGTAAACAACTGAATCCTCAAAATGTGTGTCCTATAGGGCACTACTGCCCCCTATTGGCAGAAGAGCCATTGCTTTAAATTGTTTTTGAACTGAGAGTGCAGCTGCCTTTTCTAAGATTTTTTTGTAAATTTGCATAAGGGGATTTTTTTCTCCCAATTTAAAATTCGTAATTTCATACTTAGTTCAGTGCAACTCAGTGATATGTTACTTTTTTTAAAATCTGCAGGATGAAAGCCTAAAAAATTGTGTTATTGCCGAACATTAAAGCAGTTTCTATCGTTTGACATCTGCATGTCCTACTTTTAATAACAAAGTCTGCTCTGTACCTTGTAAAAGACAATCATCTTAAATAAAGGTCAGGTAAATTAGACTTTTAAAAAAAAAAACAACAACCATGTCACATAATGGTTCTGCTCGAGTAGACAAATTTAGAAAATGAAATGTCACACTGGATCAGCACCATGCGTGCTAAATGTCTGAGGAGGAGGCTTCCAGCAGAATTAGGAATAACAGTCATGATCAGGATTAAATGTCAACTGTCTGGGTTGAATAAATAATGGGAGTCTAAAAATGTTAAGCCTTTCAAAGTACATACAAATTCGGCCATGAAAGCAGCAAATTGCAGTGAAGTAACTGAAAAGCATTTCTAGACTTCCTTTGAACTCTTCTCAATAAGTAAAGCTGGCATGTTTCCTTCCTGAACTGAAGCATGAGTAGCTTAAATAATCAGCCGTCCTACTGCTCTTAAGATTAATAAATAATATGTCTGCCCACATAAGTTTTTTAAGGACAATTACGTGATAAAATCTATGAAAGTTTACTCTTTTCTCAATCATTGGGGCTGCTGGGTGACGGGCTGATTTACATCATACTGAGTAGAGTTGTATGTGACAAGTAGAGGCTTCTTCTTTGTTTTCTCCCTCCTCCATTTTTACTTTTGTATCCACACTTGTGCAATGTTTTATGACACTGAAACACAACCTTTTCAGCATCTTTTCAACATCTCCAGAATGAATTAATCCAGGAACCCCAGCTTCATGTTTTAGTGCATACTAGCAAAATTAAGGGAAAATGATAAATAATGGAAAGTGGAAACAAGCTGTGAAAACATTACATTGATTGAATTTAATACAGTTGATATGGTGAATCTGTTCCCCAAAAACCCCCCCCTACATATTTGTACATCCTACACATCCTTATCATTGATTTTGGAGTCATGTTTTTGGTCACCTGTCCAGTATATCTCCTTTTGGTTTCTACTATCATCTGTTGGAAGGTCTGTTGGCTTTTTGGCAGCAACAAGCTCTGTTATGTTAATCAATGAGCTGCTAACCGTGTCACTCTGCCTTTTGCTGAGAGAGGGGAAGTGTACAGTGGCGTTATATGATGTTTTTGCTGGATTATTGATTCTGTTCACCCTCTAATTTATGAATTCATCACAGGAGGCAGGCTTGTTGAAAAGCCGTGAGACCTCCAGACCTCCTATTGACTTCTGGCAGTGTTTCGTTGTCATCATTCCTTGTATAAGCATCTGCACAAACCCTGCACGAGTTCCACAGAGCAGGAGACGCCTCAGGTTCAACGCCAGACTCCCAGAGGGAAGACGCTCTGACGCCTAAACATCTCTGACAGGCTGGTAAAGGGTTAGGTTAGGTCCTGCCCTGCACGCTGTCTGTCTGGCTCTAACAGTTGAAAATCACTCACGAAGTTTAGAATTTTTAAGAGAATAAAAAAGACAAAAAGAGGAAGAAGCTGTAAAAATCTTTCTAATCTATGTTTTTCTGTAAATCTGACACTACAGATTATACAGATTACATAACGGGTCGCTGTATTCCGGCTTTCGTCATCATCAGCATTATTCTGGGAAGAGGAGGAGAGGTTGCCATGGGGATATTTGCTACTCACCATTCACCAGCGCAGGTAATGGTTCCTCTTAACTGTGTTTCTCTCACACTCCCCACACTCATTCACCACTTTACTGACAATGGAGTATGTTCTTCAAAACAGACAGAAAAAGGGTGCCACTCATTTAGTTTGAACAGTATTAAATAATCAGGCAAAAAAAGAAAAAAAGTATATATACCTTTGCTGCAGTTTCTCTGATATTTGTTGGGTTTGTGTTTGTTTGTTTGATTGGTTGGTTGTTTTTTTTTTGGACTTGATTCTGAAGTTTGGAGCAAAAGGATGTAGCTAAAGGATGTGAAACTCAGTTTGCTGAATATGATGTCAGTAAATCAAAAATCAAAGACAAACAAGAAACAAAACATGTTGTAACAATGATTCCTTGGATTAGAGTCTTGCACCAGAGGGTTACTTTTTGGCAGTAGGATGAAGGCATTTGAAGTCCCAGATGAGTCTATTAGCATATCAGCAAGTAGGATTTTTTAAAATAGTTATTGTTTGTGTAATGGCAATACTTCTGTAGCCAAGACCAAGAGGTTACCACCGTAGATGTTTACTGTGATGGATTAACCACTTAAAGCTGATTTAAAACTCCTGCACAATTAATTTAATGGTAAATGGAGAAAATCTTCACACATATCACAAAGGGTTTTACAGTAACTCACATCCATTCATCTACACACACACACACACACACACACACACACACACACACAAACAACACAATTGGTTGGTGCTGCCTTTAAAGGTGCTGACCTGCTCATTGAGGCAGGTTGACGTTAAGTGCCTTGCTTTGGGGAATTGCACAATGCTATTTGGTGGAGTGGAGATTTAAACTACCAACTGCTATTAAAAGACCAAACCAGCATTACTACATGGCATTGTCCTTTGTCAACATCAGCCACATAGGTTACATAAACCTCACACATTTTCCCCTAAATGCCTTTATTTATGAGTTATCACGTTTGTTTACATTTTGTCCATATTCAATAAACGTTACAGACAGTACCTGAAAATTTGTGACGATGTTAGTTAAAAGACTATCTGCGCCAATGTCCTTTAATGTTTTCATACACTGTTTCAACATGAATGGCAGTGAATGGGGTTTAAAAATGCAGTATACACATGGTCAATTTATTACAGCAGCATTTCTAGAATAATTATATTGTTTCTTTTTATCAGACATGAGTAGGAGATGTAATTACCTTGACATGTTTTGACTGTCGTCTGGAGTCTTCCTCAGGAGCATCATCTGACGTGGCTGTGACATGTCATTATCAGTTGTGCTTCCCTGTAGGCATGACCGGCCCGGTAGATCTGACAGATGTGTCAGGCTAGTCACACACGTCACACCACATCTCCTACTCATGTCTGATAAAAAGCAAAAATATAATTATCAATGAAAGAAGACAGAATGAACTTGTTTGGACTAACATTTCTAGAAGATGGGGCCATCTCTGCTCATGGCGGGAAGTCAGAAATAAACTGGCATGGTCCTTTAATGGACAACCCTGTCTGTCAACACAGCAGGAAGTTCAGTGAAATCCCACATTTATTTGATTCAGGATTGTTTACACATTGTTCTGAGATGGTTACTGCAGCTCGCCCTGTAGTGCTACCATACATAACCCAAATTGTGTAGCTCCTAAATGTTAATGTTAGATTGAATTTAACTACTAGCACTGGTGGCTTTGCAGTCTTGTTGCTCACAGTTTAGCAGGTGGGAGACGTCATCATAGCCATCAGAAAATTCAGATTTCTGGCCGTGGACATTTATTGCATGCTTTTCTGTCTCTACACTGTCAAAATATCTCTGACCTGCAACAACAACTTGACATGTTTTTACCACTCCGCTGGTCGTAATTACAGTCTGTACAGTTTGACATGAAAACACACACCTGGTTAGAGATGAGAGGCAGAGGTGAGGATGAGGGCGACAAGCAAAGGTGCCAGCTGAGCCTTGACACCATTTCCACACCAACACACGGATAAATCTGAATTTAAGATGTATTTTTTTCTCATATAAAACATCATGAGAACAGAGCTTTTACATAATTAAAAACCCGTCAGCTCTGAAAACTGTTCTGTGTGTGCGGTAAAAAAAGGAGAATTTCAACAACATTGCCGTGTGAATGTCAAGCTTTCACACGTGGTCAACTGTCGGAGTCAAGATGACACGACAGTGATCACACCTGTTTTACACACACACACACACACACACACACACACACACACACACACACACAGGACCAACTCTTTAATCTAGTTCTGCATGTTTCTGTGCAAGCCAGTGTTATATTTATTGACTCCAACATTATTTTGTTATTTTGTTGTTTCATACACACTAAAGACCCTCTATTATGCCTTCTGAAATGACCACACAAAACATTTTCCTCTTGGGCTTGATAACAGAGCTGAGTGCCGCTGAGGAGTTTCATGCTGAGGTAATTGTTTGACTCACTCAAATTCAGGCAGTTATATAAAAAGTCTGCAGAAGAACACGACTCTAATTCACTACATTTTCTTTCTCGGGCTGTCAGACAAACTGAGCCGAGCTGTGAGGAAAAATCTCTCTGCCCTCTGGCACTGCAACAGCTTCCCTCCCCCTGTCGGATAGAGCTGCATTTATTTATCAACAACAATTGTGAAATCAGACAGATGTCTTATACCTTCATATATAGATATTTATATGAAGAAGGATAAAGACTTTGGAAACACAAAATTAAATTAAAATTCTGCCTCATATCATGTTCTGGAGGGGAAAAGATACATAGAAACACTATAGGACATGTGAAAGTTAGTTAAGCATAGATGAATGAACTAATTCACCCTTGTAGAGAGAATGTCTGTGTTTATTTGGTCAAAAATCGCTTTGTTAGAGCCATGAAGATGAACGTTATTACGCCTGGGTTAGAGTTAGGGTTAGATAGTTCCTTACAAGTGCTGCCTTCCTAGCTCGAGTATTAGTGTGAAGAGGGATTTTGACACAGATATTCTTTTTAACTAACATCCTCACACATTTTCAGGTACTTTCTGTAACGTTTATTGAATATGGACAAAAAGTAAACAAACACAACATCTCATAGATAAAGCTATTCTAGGAAAAATGGGTGGGTTTATGTTGCCCCTTGCTGATAATGACAAAGGACTAGTGCCTTCAGCTCAATTGAAACTAAAGGGGAAGGAGATAGAGAATGAGATTTGTAGTCATGAAATATTGAAGCAATTGGGAAAAATATTTACTTGACTTTTTTTGCCACGATTGAAATGAGAACATTGATATCACCCTCATGTTTCTGTGTTAATTATGATGCTGGGACTAGGAGGTGATTAGCGTAGCTTAGCAAAAAATCAGGATGTAGAATGAAACAGCTTGCCTGAAGTTCTTTAAAATTCTTTTTTATATAGAAATGAAGACTGAGGACCAACATCTGAACTGACTATGATGGCATTTTATGCTTTTTGAACTGTTAAATATGCTAGCTGGCTAACTTTTAAACATTGGAATATAGCTGTAGATATTTGTTTGCTTACTTAACATGCCAAGTTACAAGACTTGATACATTTTCAATTGATACATTTAATAAGAAGCTGAGTTAAAGTATAAGAAAACAAGCAAAAAGTCACATTGATTTTCAAAGAAGCTTAGCTACGTCAAGGAGCAAGTGTGTATTAAAATGACAGTTTCTCTCCTATGGGGTCCTCTTGAGATAAATTGAGAGGACTTTGCTGCCATCTGCCACATCCATCGTTCACTGATGCATTCTGTATTACTTGTCCTGGCCCCCGCCTTGTGTTTGAAGACAGCACCGTGGCTCCAATAGAACAAAAGCATCTCGGTAACCTGTTGCCTAGCAACATTGCTAATTAAAGTCTTTTCTTCCAGTTGTTACTTGTAATGGCTACCACAAAAATCAAGTTGTTAAAAGCTCTTTCATGCTGCATCTATTTGTAACTCTAATGAGTGACTTGTTATTAATGAATGCATCCATGGCACCGATAATGGCTCTGTCAACCATTTGGTGATTATCTTGAATGAAAATAAAGTTAGACCACAGCATAATAACAAGGAGCATATTAAATTATTATGATGAGGGTTGTTCAAGTTGTTGTGCGCTCTTCTCTTAACTCGATTCAGCCAGAACTTTGTCCTATTATGTCATCTGGTTCATTTTAATTGGATTTGTGACGAGTGGCGATCGACAGATGGTTCAATCATATCAGATGTCACCTGTCAAGCATTTTTTAAAAGTGCCTTCCCCTTTCTAAACAGTTTCCATTGAAGTTTTGTAACAAACCATCTGGTGTGTCAGGTTAAGTTCAAAGGAAAGCAATTATTACTCAAATGTTCTCATCAAACTAGGTCTCTGGTCCCCAATTACTACACAAATGAAGTCTCTAGGTTATGTGTGCAGGCTTCTCTGTCTGATAAGGTCAGAAGCTGATTGGTAATTTGGGACAAAAATTCCACTCACCTCCACTGCATTGGAGTGGATGCAGGAATCTCAAAAAATGAGACAGAAAAAGTAGCCTTAAATCATGGGTCTAGACACTATTATAGGTAAGTAAAGATTTTTTTTGCTTTTTTTTTTAATGTAAAATGGGTAGACTGGCCCTTTAAACCAGTTTACATGTGATGTATCTTAGTAGTCTTTCTTTGCAGTAGGCATATGTTTCCCTTCCCCTCCAGCACACCATATGCTTTAAGTCCCCATATGGCTTCCTGATGAGCTACCTAAATTCTAGAGTTAATTTTTTTTTTTAAATGAGTCTTTACTGAATAAACTCTTCTGAGTAAGAACATTAGACTCCATTATATTTTGAAATCAATTTAGCCAAGAATGGCTTTGTTTTTGTACCAAATGAGCATCACAAAAATGAGCAAGGCATCTCCTCTCATTAAAACATCAACATACTGAGTGAAGTCGTTCCAGTCTTAATACAGACTGAATGGATTTGCATAATTTTTTAGCACTGAAGGAAAATTAGGAACAAATCCAGCACGATGCATTTCCATTAGTTGGTTTGAAACAACCTGAAAAAAGGGAATATTTGAATGAGGAATAACTTTTATTCAATTAGTAGCTTTGAAATAAAAGACATTTTGCTTTAAATGCACTTTTCATAAAAGTTATTTACTGCCCTTAAAGACTTTTTGTCCAAGTCCGTTTGAATTTCCATCTCTTTAGTGAAGTGAGGTGAATGCTCCTATTCTTTGATCAAACACTTGTTTGACTGTGGCCACAAACTTGGCAATACAAAACCATTTTTCACTCACTGTACTGATGTCAAGACTGGGGAAATTACAACAATGACGATACCACTGACGACAATGTCAGCTTAGATTTCAATGACGCAAAGCTGACAACAAATACGGACTTTGTTCTCCTGCTTCTGTTGCTCAAAAGCTCCTCATGTGCTCCTTCTTACACAGACTGCAAAGAAGATTAAACTCTGCTTTTACATACTTGTACAGTCTGGATCGCAGCTGTTATAATTTGCTTTGATTAAAATTGTTGTAACTATGATTTTCCCTTCTGTTTGTGGGAGTGAATTCAATAGGTTGATGCCCTTCATAAAAAGGCTTTTGACAACCAGAATTTTTAGTTTCTATTGTCAAAATGCTGCTGAATGTCTAAACCCAGCCGTTGTGCTGCTGACAGAATACATTAAAGCTTTTGCGTGGGCAGTAAGCTCCTGATCTCTTATTATGTCTAGACGTTTACGACCCCATCAGTGACTAAAGAAAAATCCTTGAAAACACTAGAAAAAACAGCTTTCTCTAAAAAGTCACTGCAGGGGAGCAAAAAATATATACAGCACCTGCTACAGTTATAATACCCATTGTACATCATTGTATAAGAACAATTGAGCACAGTTATGCTGCATTCTGTACTTATGTCATCACTGTAAAAATGGCAACAAGTACAATGCAGCTGCAAATGGAGCACATACTGCACGTATTTTCCAGTTTCTTCAGTCAACAGTTAATATGACGTTTGCATCAAAGTACGTTAAACCCTCATGCACCCTTAACTTTTACCAGAGGTGGGAGTAAGTCACATACATGCAAGTCACAAGCAAGTCTCAAGTCTTAACCTTCAAGTCTCAAGC
>JAQLOL010014565.1:0-10910 GCA_029783665.1 Naso thynnoides
GCGCCGAAATAGCTCAGTTGGGAGAGCGTTAGACTGAAGATCTAAAGGTCCCTGGTTCGATCCCGGGTTTCGGCAGCAAGGGTGGTAACTTTTGAATATCCTGTCAAAACCGCTGAGGTAGCTTTCAGGGAAAAATATCTATTTTCAAATTTGGCAAATTTATATAATAATAATAATAATTAAAAAAAAAATCTGGTCAGTGCTCCTAAAAATGGCTGCTTAAATATGGTGCTTGATTATAACATTTTTAATGCACTTTATTTCATACAGTGTCAAAAATTGAAATCAATGTAACTGATTTATCCTAAAACATGTCGGAGCAGATATTTACCATAACATACAGCGAAGTCCATAAAAAGAGAACAGAGTAGTGAATGTAGAGACTGTAAGTAAACCCAGGAACCAGCATCCTGTCACAAGCATCATATGAGAAGATGTGCTGGAGGAGTTCATTTACGGTATTTGCTAAAAGAAACTGGTTTTACAGCATTTTTAAAGAACTTCTGCAAAAATAATTCAAAATTTAAGCCCACTCAACCAAACTCACCTGATGTCCAAAACCGGAAGTCACATGAATGACCACAGACACATTTAGATCAGGCGGTCTGCCTCTAGGTAAACTCAAATCTGAAACAAAATTTGTTTTTGCTGATGCATCTTGCTATCAAATCAGTCAACTGAAGGATCAGGAACCTTGTGGAGATTATGAATGCTGTTAATGTAATAGCACAAGACCTTGAAAAACCCACAGAAGATCTGCCTTTTGTTAACAGACATGACATTTAAAAAAAATTCCTGACCTCTGAGACAAAGCTACTTTACGTATAAAGTTATATTTTCACAATTTAGTAAAACTGCATTTATGTAACAGACAAATTCAAAGCCACTGCATGTTATTGTTGCTATAAATGTGTCTCAGTGCAAGGACCTATTTTGCTTGTTCTTACATTCCTTTCTTTAATGGTATGTTGATTTTCCAACAGCAAAGAATTTTTAAAGCATAATGGTAGCTGAAAGGGTTCATGCAGTAAGAGGAAGCGGGAAACCCCCGCTGTGAGGCAAATAGCTGATGATAATGCACATTACTGTGCTCAAAAAGCTCATGTGCTCATATATGCATTAGCTAAAGGAACACTGAACAGATCCTCCTGATCTGGACTCTCAGTGCTCTTCCGAACAACCAGAAGTCCTTTGGGTGAATTTAAAATCAACAAAAATGTTATAATAAACCACTGTCACTGTTGTCACTGTTGGAATTAGACTGGCTTAAACTGCTGGAAGTTCCAGTTGTTAGTTAAAAAAATAAATAAATAAATAAATAAAGGGCCTAGCCTGTTCAACATCTGCCACTCATCTGCAATATGGCTCTGGCATCATCACTAACCTCTTCTATCATGGACTACCTGGTCACTGTCCATCTGGCTCAATGAATGACAGCTTTTGGGAAAGCCTGTCCAACATGTCAATATTTATATGTTTTGTTTGCACAAGAACAGCTCAAGGCCAAAGTTGAAGTAATCAGGGAATATTTACAGTGTCTTAGGTTCTATATTTTCTTGATTTAAAATAAGGCTTTTCTAATATTATAAGGATGTATCTGTTTCATACCAGTGCTGCTGTTTATTGTATAGTGTCCTAGAATATCAGCAGTTATGTTAAATCAGAGTTTTAGGGCCTTTTCCTTTGTAAATGTGAATCGCATTTTAGCCAACAGTGATTCTGCTCACAAATAAAACATTTCAAAACCACCTGTCTTGATTTTATTACCTTTAAGGGAAATAAAAATTCCATTTTGCTGAATTTAACAGATGACAATTTAATGGATGAAATGACAATAACTCAGATATGAAATTTGGAACACGCTACTCATGAAAACCAGCATAAAACAAAAAGATAAAGCTTGTGCGTGAATTTGTTTATGTGAATGCACATTCATTTGCGTTTTGCAAAAACCTTATCAGTTCCCAAGCAGACAGTGACAATATCAACTTGTTAACAACATGGTAAGAACAACAGGAGTATATCTCAAGATTTTTGAGACACTCATCAAAGATGCTTTAAGTATTTGTTATTTGTAACATTAAAAAAAAAAGAAATTATACGTACCAAACTTGAGCTCTAGCCATTGTGTAACATAGGCCAATATTAGTCAATGCAAGGCTGACCCCTAGTGGGCATAGGACAAACATGTCAAAGGCCATCTTGACAGATTACACTTTGCATTAACAGCATGAGAAATCAGGTGAAGTGTCAACAAAATAATTATACAATAGATACATATTTAATAAGTAATAAATAAATAATAGATGGATTTATTTGTGAAAGGCAAATATTAATGAAGTGAACTGCAAATATAAGTACAGAACATCCACGTTTTCCATGCAGGTTTTTCTCAAAATCCTCCTTTATGTTCCACCAATCAATTTTTTTTAAATTGCTATCATACGGGAAATTTAATGAGAGGCATTACGTCATGAAAATCAGGTCCCACCGAGATTTGAACTCGGATCGCTGGATTCAGAGTCCAGAGTGCTAACCATTACACCATGGAACCCCATAGCTAACCATACATTGCAAGAGATTATCCCACTAAGTACTAAGTATATCTGTATTATTTGTGCTTGTGATAAATTATATAAATGAGACAGTATGCGAGCGATGCTGCTTTCACAGACGAATGAAGAGTTGGAAGTAGAGTCCCGCCCCTTCCGACAGACAGTTTTTTGCGACCGTTGGACCACGTATATTCATGATAACTGCTGGTGCTGAGCTGATGCAGTAACGAGGGTTTTAGATAAGATAAATTCAAGGTAAAGCAGCTTTGTTGTCGTGACAACGAATTGTACAACGAAATTGCGAGTTTAGAGTGGCGGGTTAGTCCTGAGCCGCTACGACTGAGAGCGACGCCACATCGGGCCAACCTAACCCGGTGTGCCTGACATGTATGTTCTGACGGAGGGAGGAAACCCACAGGGAGAACATGCAAATGTCACATAGAAAGGTCCTACCCAGCCGGGTATCGAATCCATGACCTTGTTGATGTTAAAGGAGCGGACCTTCTTGCTGTGAGGCAACAGTGCTAATCACCTGAAAGTAAAAATGAACAGAAGTGCACAGGGGGGCTGCAGGCTTGTCTGTAACTTGCTACCACAGTGATCTCTTTATTGCTCACTTAGTTTTAAAATAGCAAACAATAGAGCGAACCTTACTCTCGGTGTCCTGTAACAGCAAAGTCACAATAGACACACCTCCTGTAAGAATTACATTAACTTTAAGGAGATACCTTGTACAACCTCCCTTAAAAAGTGCCAGTATGACCGTATTTTAAAAAGGTATGTGTAGCAAAAAGAATTCAAAGTGTGCATTCATGTCACTGAGAGACAGTTCCCCTCCTGACATTGACAATCCTGTTAGATTTGAAATTCATGATCTTTCAGGTGGACTTGAAAACATCGTTGGAAGTTATGGAAGCATAACAGAGACTTTATCCAAATGAAAACGTAAACTTTCAAATTAAAATGCAAAACCATAATTGCATTATAATTTTCCACCTACGCATATGTAACCTGGGTTCAAATAAAAAAATGAAAATGGAATAATTCACCTTGCATTATCATTTAAACTCACCTGCATAGCTGACCTTGAACTATATTAATATGAAAATGAAATAGCCGTTCAAATTTTAATTTTCAGAGTTAACCTGCTCTGCAGTGGACAGTATTCAAATGAAAAGTGAAACAGGGCTACCCAGTGTATTACATTAACATTCTCTCACACTCTTTTCTTCTCATTTAAAAATTAAAACGTCCTTTTATAACAATTCTAAAATGTCAATGAAAACTAAAATCAAATAAGAATGGTTACTGCTTTTCTTGTTAGCTGTGTCTGGTTTGTGTAAGCTTGTGGTCACACGTAATTTGTCTAATACTAGTTTGCTAAAATACGAAGAACTCAGATGACATGAATGAAATGAGGCCCATCATTACTCACATGATGTCATGTAAGGAAGTATTTACATAATGAAACTGTCCTTCAAACTTGCACAGTGGTTCCATGGTGTAATGGTTAGCACTCTGGACTTTGAATCCAGTGATCCGAGTTCAAATCTCGGTGGAACCTAAATTAAGTCTATGTGTAACATTGTAGAATTTGTGTTATGATACTGCTACACTGTTCTCATTCTGGATAACGTGAAGGGTTTGATGGACATTAGTGTTACTGGGATGTGTTTGGTCACTGTGAGGATAGCAGAGCTTCTCAACCTGATGCACAGATAGCCTTCCAGAGAAGACACGTGATCCAAAGACAGACATTTATCTGTTCAATGTCTCTCTTTAAATTAAGTAATTGAGTTATTATTCTGCATTTATAGGTCAAAGCCCCTGACCAGTGGGTAAAAAGTGTGTTGCTTATGCCTTCATAATTGTGCAATTAGGATGCTAACATCCTTGATAATATAAAGTGAGGTTGTGGAATATACAGTGTCCCAGCTGCAAAAAAAGGATCAAAGACGATGTTTATTTAGGAAAGAAAAAGTGATTTGGTTTATTTTATTGCAGCAGCAGGTTTTACAATTACAGTATCAGAAAATCATTAAATGTGTGCTTGTAACCGACATGCAGTGACAGTAGTGTAAAATATAAAGTTCACTGAGTAAAAAAAAAAAAAAAATCAGTATGATAAATGAGTATGAATTACTTCACATACTTGTAATGCATATAAATGAATGTACAAATATTTGCTAATCAACAGAAACTGCTAGAAGAACTAAAGAACTCAGAATGTCCTCTGAGGTTGCATCTGTTACTCAGATTTGAAAAAAAAATGCAAAAAAGTCCCATTTTATGTATAAAAAATCAACCATTTAATCAAATACTGTATGAAACCTCCCAGTAAAGTGCACAATTCTGTCGTACTGATGGAATTAAACAGTGGAAGTAGTAAATACGGTGGATATGTCAACTTTCGGAAAATTTTAAGGCTCTAAGGTTTATTTTACATTCAGGAAACAGAACCATCAGGTGACATCTAACGATTAAAGCATGTCAAATACAGCGAGAGAATAGTCTGAAATTTTAAACTCATAATTTAAGAATTTCAGCATTGTTTTTGATTAAGATGAGTGAGAAAATCCATTGTTTGATAAGGGAATGGACAGCTCTTCGTACTGAAAAGCTTGAATTCATTGCGCTACATTAGCCAGACAGAGCGACAGGAGGGTAGTGGAGGAGTTTGATAGGCTGAGGTTTCTGACCTCTGTCACTAATGCACGGGCTGAAGAAGGGGAACACTTTACCCCTCGGCCCGTTGGTGAACGAGTAGAGCAGACTCATATCATCTGTGTTGTAGAAGGACACCCTCCTCTCATCACAGTCCAAGAAAATCCCGATCCTCTGAGGGGAAGAGCTGAGCTGCAGCCTCGTCCAGGGCTGCGTGCCGGCTGAGTACTCATTCCCGTTACGTACCCGCAGCGTCCAGTAGCCGCTCTGGGGGCTCAGCTTGATCCGAGCGTGCCTGTCTACAGCCTCGGAGGCCACACCCACATCCCATTTAGGTTTGGAGGCCACTTCTACCTCCCAGTAGTGTCGACCTGACTGGAAGCCCTGGGCAGCGAGGATGTTGACACACTGGAGAAAACGCTTGTTGTTGTCCAAATATGGGACCACGGCATCACATTCAACCGCTACCGTTTTGTCCCTGGAGACGAGGATGTTTGGGTGCGCTGTCTTGACATCAAATGTTAATGGGGCTGGTCCTTTGGGGTCAAACAATGAAATGATTACGGTGATTAAACATTTTGCATTAAGGTTAAACATGGTGTCACATTTTAAACTGAAAATATATGCAATCAGTGGAATAATGGAGTCATTACTGTCATTCTCTAATAACTGTATTAACATTTAATAATACTTGTGTGATTTCTCTGTAATTACTCCCATTGCACAGGCAGAGCCAGCTTCTAGATTTAGTCTTCTTGCGTTATAATCAAGCATGTCAGAGGAAAAAATTACCTGGCTTTAACGACTTGAACATCTTTCTCCATGTGATGTACTGCAGCGGAGCCATGTATTTGTTGCTGAATGCGTTTATATCAAAGTCTGGGGTAATATTCACCTGCACACACGGTCTGCGATGAAACAAAGCAGGGATACATTTTAGGGACATTTAATCTCAGCACATATGACACACAGTGGAGGTGCAAATGTAGATAAAAAGCAAGTATTTGGCCAGTGCAAAAATGCCCAATGCAATCATACATAAAAGTGAATTAAACACTTACTTTAATTTTGGGAGCTAAAAGGGGGAAAGAGAAAAATCCCATTAACAGCTGTTGTTTGCAAATTGGCACAAAACTCTCAAGTCAAATTATCAGTACATTTACATGACATTAGAAAAAAATGATTTATTGTGTTTGTCTGACTAAAACCAAACCTAATCGAGCTGTAGCTGTCGCTTGACTTAACTGTGCATGTAAACGTACTGAACGTGATGTCCCAAGTTTTGCATATTCAAAGCTTGACAGCCACTATGAGCTGTAGGCTCACCTCAGTCAGCCCCATGCTCTCCATGGCAGTGCTGGCCTGCTGCAGCGCTTTCATATTGTCCTCCAGCTCTTTCAAGGACTGCTCGATGGCCTGCTGGTGGCGCTGAACCCTTTCCAGCTCCTCCTCCTGCTCCCTCCTCAGCTGCTCCAGCATGTAGGTCTCCTCATCTTTCAGGATCTGATAAAGAGCTCTGAATTCTCCTTTGACACGAGCCTGCAGATCTTCCCCTACTCTCTGCGACAAGATAAAATGGCTGATGTTAACAGATTGAAGACATAATGCATCTTACTTCTTTTGTACTACCAAATCTTTAATCAACCAGACGACAACAGTTAAGAGTTTGCTCTGTTGTTGCCAAGCGGCTTGTTTTATTGAAAATTTAAATATCTTCTACAAAGTACACATCCCTAGAGGAAAGCAATCAACTGACTACAGACAAGTTTAAGCAGGGAAGAAATTCTTGTTGATCATCTTGACGTCAAGCTCTGATCTTTGATCAGCTGCACACACAATAGGTGTTTTTGTTTCTGCCACATCTGCCTGTGCACATGGTGTAATGCACCTTTGCAACTTAACCACGTGTGCAAAGACCTCTAAATAAGGACAGTTACATTCGACAAACAGCCATTCGAGATGGACGAGAGGATTTTCATCTTTTAAGTGCTGCCATCCCTTGAGTTCCCAACAGGAGTGTACCTTTATGGTATCCATCTTGTCTTTGTCTCTGCGAATACTCATAAGGAAGTCCTCAATCTTTTGCCGATGGCTCTCCAAACTGTCTTTCAGTTGTTTCTGTGGAGCAATACGAAAATCATCAAGTGGGGGCAGAACCAATGGCACGCAGATGAACTGTGCAAAGAATTGAGGAACTCCTGATGGTTCCTGTTATAGAGTGATTTGAAGAAAAGCACATAAAAAACAATGACTGCCTCGAAATGTTTCGTTTCTGTCGAGTGACGGACTTTCTGTGCTGAGTCAGCTCGACGGTTGGTTTGGAGGAAGTACTTTGTCCTGTTGAATTAAGCTGCCATTTTATAGAAAGATATTGAAATATTTGGTCCACCCCACGCACACTCATGAAGGAGCACAAATATAATCAGACACATATGACTTAATGCAACCAAGGGTAAGCCTTTAAGAAATGGCTTCATAATTTTTTTGTAAGTCCCGGATTTCTTTTTCCAAAATTACTTTAATCTTTTTGCTAGGTATCCAGCAGAGACTATAGGAAGTAACTGTGCCAAGCCAAGAAAGAATCTGCCTCTTGTTGTTTTACACCTACTTTTGTTTGTTGACTACACAAATCAAAAACCATGTGTTAACCAGTGAGCTTGGTGGGTGGATTGTACTCCTTTTAGACAGAACCAAGCTAGCTAATTTCTCCTGTTTCTGGTCTTAACGGAAAGTTAAGGTAACCTCATCAGCCTGGAGAGAGTAACATGGATCTTTTCATTAAACTCTTTGCAAGATAGTGAACAAACCTACAGCCAAAATGTAAAAATATTCTCTTACAATCAATCATAAAGTAAAATTAACTCATTCCTCTCATAGTTTGTGCTGGATTACAGGATTACATTTACTGCAAGAATTTCAGAATGAAAATGTAAATGGGTTTTATTTTCCTGGCAGTGTAGCCGTATAGTGGTTGCCTTGCTGTACTTTGTATAAAATAATATAAAAAAGGGAGCTGCCTTTGCCCTGAGCAATTCATGCAAGGTATGTACAGGGTGGGGCTGCAGTGAAATAAGAACAGATGTGGACTGAAACATTGAATCTATTTGTATTCTGCTTATATAACTGAAAGGTTAGAGGAGATTAAATCGATCTGTTTGCTTCGAAGCGTCAGATTATTTGTATTACGTTTCCACACACCTCATGATGCTTTCCCCATGCATGGAAAGCAGCGAGCCACATTAACACAAACAGCAGAGGCTTGAACTCACCTTGACATACGTGCCCGAGGTGGCCCTGACCTTCTCCACCATGGCTGCTACAAGGTAGTTAGTTTGAAACTGCCTGGAGCTGAACTCCTTGCGACACTGTGGGCAGCTGACGGGGCCCTGAGTCCCGCTCCAGTACCTGGAGATGCAGCGTTTGCAGAAGTGGTGCATGCAGGATAACATGACTGGCTCCTGGAACAGGTCATAGCATATGGCACATGTCAGGTCCTCGTTCAGGCTGCCTTTGGAACAAGAGGCGACAGGGGCCGTGGCCATGGTGGTGGGTAGTTTCCTCTCCAAAGTCGGTCTGTCCAAACTGGGGAAGTGAAAGTAAAAGCCTGGAGGCAGAGAGAGGGGGACACATTAACACTTTCTTTCTGATGGCAGCTCACAGGGCGACGGATTTAACGTTATTCAGTCAGGTGGAACATGTTAAAACACATATTAAGTTCACACTGTACGCTACAGCAACAACTACCTGCTGATTATCTCGCTGTTAAAGTTACTCATTAACATCAGCTCAATCTGGAGCCAGCGGGGCGAGCTGCGCACCTCCCACTTAAGTTAGCACTCATACAAATCCGTGCAAATAACTCTCCAAAGAATTTACTTGTAAATGTAAACGGTGCCCAGTTACAGTGTGCATGTTAATCAGGCTGAGCAGGAGGAAAAAAAATCAGGTGATAAACCACGGGACTCTATAAGCCAGCGTGTGGTTTGTGTTTTCAAAGCAGCGTTTATGTTTGGTTTGCTTTGGTTCCAACCTGCCCCGAAGCCTGCTAGCGTTTAGCTGTGTTTAACGGCCAGTCCAAACCCCGTCAGAGCCAAACAAACGCAAAACTTCAACACGGTGACTGTCTTTAACTCTTATTTAATACTTTGATTAACCTACTTGGTCTGTTGTTTGGAAAAAGCGTGATCAAATTCTTCAAAGTCCCTCCTTCCGCTCGCTTGTCGTTCGTCCGCCGTTGGGAACAAGACGTACTCACGCACTGCGCATGCGTTGATTCCAAACGCGCCTCTGATTGGTCCGAATGTTTCACCGCACGTGAACCGATGCAGTTCGTGGTTCTCTCGTCGATTTGTTTTCTGTTTTGCAAACGGCAGAACAGAGTGACGTCGCAGCGGACGCTGCTGTCAGCAGAAGAAACATTTCCCGATTCCTGACAATTTGCAGAAGCGGTCACTCGATCATGTGCCACGAGCAACAACCGGTATATTAAAAAT
This sequence comes from Naso thynnoides, assembly GCA_029783665.1. Classification (NCBI taxonomy): domain Eukaryota; kingdom Metazoa; phylum Chordata; class Actinopteri; order Acanthuriformes; family Acanthuridae; genus Naso; species Naso thynnoides. The sequence goes on from JAQLOL010014565.1 coordinate 9,713, forward strand.
ACTGCGTCCAGATTCCAAGAACACTGTAAGACAAATTTGACTTGTCACAGTGAAAAGCCTTTTAGTAGGCTACTATTTTCTCATATTATCAATTTATATAAATAATATGACTGAATGAATGCTTTTAGTGTCATGCCACCTGGTGGCCCATCCCCCACGGGATAATATGACACTTAGCAGCAAAACCATAACTAGTCCATCATACTCTTATCAAATGCATGCAAATAACTTCCAGCCTTGTGGGTAACTCATCAGTGTTTCCCTTTTTAACTGCACTGGCCACTTGAAAACAAACTGCACTCTTTTAAATGCATTTTTTTTATACTGCCAAGCACCTTGATCAGGTTTGAGGTTTTTATTGACTTATTACTACTTATTTGATCACATGCTGTCTTGTCCTGTTCTCTTTCAGCTAACCTAAGCTCATGTCTGCTTTTCTTTTGCTGTGACATACGTGTGCAAGCACCTCATCAAATTGCAAAAAAAAAAAAAAAAAAAAAAAAAGTTACGTGCACAAATAGCCCATTGGTGCAGTTCTCCCTTCCTTAAGGCCCGTGCTTTCTCTAAATAATTTGCCAGTCTAAATGTCTCCTTTTCAAAAGGCCAGGTCAGTCGTTGTGAGTCATCAATATTTATCAAATTGACTCCAGACTTTGTATTCATGTGTGGGTGCAGTAGGTGGTTTTCTCAGCCATGCTTGCATTAATTTACCTCTTCACCAGATGCTTCTAAATAGTAAACTAGCTCCTAAATTTTTCATCTGCCTTCCTAGCTGTTCACCTCATCATTCATCATTTATCCATTCCAGTATGGAGAACCCCAAACAAACCAGTAAGAGTATGGCTGGACATCGAAGGCGCAAAATTAACACTGAAAATCGGTTTAACGCTGACATGTTGGCTGCTCTACACTGGCACATTTTTAAAGACCTTCCTGATAGTTTTGTACTGTTTTCCTCAAAAAAGAAAGAAACAAAAAAAACTTTAGAGTTAAGTTGAAGTCATTGAACAGTCCTGGCTCCATGAACCCTGATGTGATGAAGTTTTTCTTCAAAGCAGTGATAGCTAGTGTACGTATGTATGGGTGTGAGTGTGTGGGTCTGTATGTGTGTGTGTCTGCCTATGTCAAGTCAAGTCAAGTCAAGTCAATTTTATTTATATAGCGCCATATCACAACAAATGTTATCTCATGACACTTT
>JAQLOL010014566.1:0-10909 GCA_029783665.1 Naso thynnoides
CCTAATTAAATTTTAACTCGCACCTTTAAAAAATTAGGTCGCATATGCGACCTAATAGGTCGCACGCTGGAGCCCTGATATCATATATATATGCATTTGCATATATAATAGTATCTCTATAGTCAAGAACTGGCAGACAAGTAGACTGCATCAGCAGCTTTCTATTGTCCCTGGAGAACATGTTCTTTTGTCATAGAGGAACCCAAGTTTCATCCTTAACTGTCTAGCTAGGTCATCAGCATGTAATTTGAAGGTCAGCCATCGAAGGTATGGATAACAAGGTCAGGTTTCTCTGTACAGGACCAAGAGAACTGCATATATTTAGTTTTTGATCCATTTAAAACAAGTTGAAACAAGTTAAATGAAGTTCAAAAAGTGAGTGCTGGATAGAAACAAAAGCTGCTTGTAAATTAGCTAGCTCACCTCTCAATGTAGAAGCAGATGAGTTAAGAACAGTATCGTCAGCGTAAAAGTGTGCTTTACATCCATTATCAAAAGAGACAATATTTTTGATATATATGGTGAACAGCAGAGGACCTTAGACTGAGCCTTGTGGTATGCCTTTGGTAACATTCAAGAATGTGGACTTAGTACAGTCAGCAACAACACATTGGGTTCTGGGAAATAGATATCTTGTAAACCAGTTACAAGCATTCTGATCTAAGCCAAGTGAAGCTAGTCTCTCTACTAACAGAGTGTGATCCACAGTATCAAATGCTTCAGATAGGTCAATGAATAAACAGCGTTAAAATATCATTTAAAACAAGTGTTGCAGCTGAAATAGTACTAGCTGTAGCTAGCTGTTTTGTAAGTGCCTGAACAAAAGTCAATTCGAGACAGCCCCAGTGCCCCTAGCTTTTGCCCATGCAACATTCTTCTCACTAATTGCCTTGGACAATTCATACAAGAACCAAGGAGAGTGTCTACCTTTAACACGTAGCCTTTTTAAAGGAGCATGTTTATCTGCAATAGAGTTAAAAGTATTGCTGAAGAATGTAAGTGCCATATCTGGATCAGATATGAGAGACACTTTATGTAAATCACATATGTTTAAATCGTGTAAGAACCTTTGTGTGTCAAAATTCCTGAAATTCCTTTTACATACGACCCATGGTTTGGCTTTAGGTAATTTGACATTTCTGAGACAGACAATGGGGCAGTGATTACTAAAATCCTGGGGAAAAACTCCACCAGATGAATACTTCTGAGGCATATTGGTGAGAATAATATCAATCAATGAGGATTTGGAGCTACATGTCACATTAGGGCATTTTGGTTTGATAATTAATTGAGTCGGCCTTAAATTTGTGCAAATGTCCTTGAAGTGGTCAGATATTGGTTTTTCCCAATCAAGGTTAAAATCACCCATATTAATAATTCTGATGCAGGAAGGGGGACGAAATGTCTGCTAAATTGACGATAGCACCAGAGAGGGCTGAGGGAGGTCTATATGCCCCTATCACAGTTATCTGTGAGTTTTTCCCAAGATTTACTGATACAATCAAACACTCATATTCATTTGGAACAGACACTGAAAGTAGTGCAGTTACCTGAAAACAAGTTTTGACATAGATTGCGACACCACCACCTTTCCCTTTTCTGTCTGTTCTAAAAAGATTAAAACTGTCCAGTAATATATCAGAGTTAGGAACAGATTTTTTTAGCCAAGCTTCAGAAAAGACTAAAATATTAGGATTTGCTTGTTGAATTAATATCCTAATATAGTCTAACTTAGAAACCAAACTCCTCACATTTATATGTATCAATCCAAGCCCTATCCTAGATTTAAAAAGTGAGGCAGATTCTAAGATAGAAAGCTCTTTGTTGACTGCAGCTGGAATAGACTTCAATAAAGGCATTGAAATGAAGTTGTTTAAAGATGCTTCATTTTGGTTAGGGGAGACATAAGGTCGTGAGCGTATGTGAGTGATTCTAACTGGGATATGCAGTGGGACAGGAGCAGTAACAGATTGTGAGGAGGTGAAGTAGTGCAAACGAGAGGTCATGTGACTACTTGCAGTCTGCACAGGAAAAGTAGTTGGAGCCAGTGGTGGACAGCAGGGGGAGCTAGCATTAGAAGACATGGGCTGAAGTCACACTGAAGAGAAAGGCAATCATGTAGAGTTTTTGCAGGTCCGGGCACATTTTGGCCGATCTCATTGTTAGGGACATATTATTAGCCAAAAGCCATCTGCCTTCTCTATTTAAATGAAGGCTATCTTGGGAAAATAGTTGTGGCCTCTTGAAGAAAACATGGAAATTGTCAACAGACGAGAGGCCCAGTGAGCGACAGTAACCTTTAAGCCAAATGTGTAGCTGGCAGACTCAGCTAAACTTAAAATCACCAAAACATGGTGATGGTATCGGCCCAAGACGACACATTGTACTCCAGCATCAAGGACCAGTCTCTTGCCCTCTTTTGTTACTTTTGGCTGGGATCTCCATCCCCTTTTGTTTCATTTATTTGATCATGTTTTGCTTAATAAACAGCAACTTGTGTGGCATCAGTGCAGTCTTGTGGCGTCCCTTTGTTGTTATATGTTGCAGACTCATCTGAGCCAGGTTTCACTTATGAGGCCGTAACATTGCTTGAGACTCAGTCACAGATTAAACCAGAAAATTCACTCATCTGAACACTAAAATTGTTCAGCCAGTTAAGAGATACACTTAAAACAACCAGGCTATAAGCAGAAAATCATAGAAAAGGCAGTAGAGTTTCCGAATAGAAAGGGAAATTCACTAAAACAGTCCAGATGATTTCACAGCACAAACAGGAAGTGTTGCTTGTAGGTTGTGAGAGAACCACTGGACCTTCATACTGGATGGACAGGTGGGCAATGATGAGGACAAGATCTCAGTGGAGGTCAAGCTGGAGTCTGATTCAGAAGACGGAATCTCTCTGGGGGCCAAGCTGGAGGCCTGTACTAAAAGAGGAACCCCTTTGGAGGACAGTCTGGAGGGCAATTACAAGGATGGAAACCCTCTGGAGGTTGGCCTGGAGGCTGGCTATGACATGGGGGAAGCTTGGGACTGGAGTCTAGCAGCAGGAGCACAGGGCCAGCAACCAATGACTAAAGCTCTGTGTGGGAGGCAGAAGTGCAGGAGACTGACAGGAAACTGGTGACAGGAGTGCAGGACTTAAGACCAGTCACAGGAGTCCAGAGTGAACAGGAGGCCAATGTTGATCTACTGAGGAGTGCTGCTGCTCCTGAAGAGGCTGCTCCTGCAGACAGACGACCGCAGATTTGATTTGGCATTGACGAAGATGGCTGACAGATGACCTGGGAGATCTCGCTGAGTGTCTGAGAGGACTGCAGACTGGAGGGCTAAATGGTCTGTAAGGTCTAGAAGGTCTGGAAAGTTATGAAGCCATCCCTAAACAATAGCACTAGACAAACAACATCCTCAGAGTCAGCCAAAACAACCTGGGCCTCAGCGAGGTCAGCACTGGACAATGTCGTCGCTACCTGAGCCTTATCAACAGTTTCAGCACTGGACAGCGCCATGACAGACTGACCTGCTGCACTGACAGGCGACAAGGAGACAGACTTTCTCTCAAGATAGGGCTTCAACATGTTGATATGACAGAGTCTACTACATTGCCTCCAGTCCGGAGTATCGACAATGTAGTCTCGATCGTTCACCTTTTTCTTAATTAAGCTGCCATAATGTGCGTGCAGAGATGAGTTGGCAATGGGCAATGTGGTATCTGAACAGCTTTTGAAGTCTGGATTTACTATTTACTGGATTTACTACTTTTATTGTCTTGAAACTTAGATGAGGGGAAATTCTTGTAGGACTGTAGTAGGGGGCCAATTTAGATATTTAGATAAGATGAGTTTATACAGCTAATGGTCATTGATCTTGTTTATATGAGTTGCACCTGGCTGGAGAATGTATGCATTATCTTGTTTGTATAAGTTGCAGGGGGGTGCTCTTTGGTATTTTTATTGCCTTGAAGTTATCTAACTCTGACAGTATTTAAGTCAAGAAGATCTCAATGTCTGCAGAGAACACTTTGCAGAGGTCTTCTCTCCATGCTGCATGTCATTAAAGGATCTGATTCATCACACCGTGTTTTGTTATTCTTCTAAACTTAGTAACTTGTGAGTTCAACAAGGAAAATTTCCCTGACAGCAACAACACCAAAACTTTATCTCCTGGACTGAAACTTCTGCTCTTTACATGCCTTTCAAACAACCTCTTCATTTTTGTTTGGACAGTGGACATGTTCTGCTTTGCCAGTTCATAAGCGCGATGAATGGTGGTGTCCATTTACACACGAGGATGCCGTCCTTCAGGAAATAGCCAGTGGGTGTTTTTTCAATGTCATCAATAGAGAAGTTAAAGACCGATCAGGCTTTTGCTCAACAATTAACTTCTCTCATGACATCTGCACTTTGGAACTAAGACCCTTCAAAAAAGGACAAAAAATCAGTTGCAACTGAGGAAGAAACAACAGATGGCAAGGTGGAATCGGAAGGAGACACAACTAGTGGTGGAATCAAAGGGACAGAGTCAGCCATAAAGCTATCAGCCAGCTCTACTTCTTCCGCCGTCTTGTCGAACAACTCCTGCTTGTTCTTCTGTGACATCACGCAAGCTACAACGCAAACGGAAAACACCTCTGGAAATGTCTGCTGCAGCTCATCCAGGTGTTCCAAGAGAGGAACAGCCGTCACCTCTGGGTTAAGAAGCACTTTATGCCCTGCTAAATCGTTCCCCAAGATGAAAGAAACACCTTCTACAGGAAGCTGTGGATGTACACCCACGACGACATGCCCTTTTACTAAGTCACAGTCAAGATGAACAGCATGTAAAGGAACTCCAACAAACTCCATACCAAAACCACGGATCAATACATCAGTCTAATTCTCTGGCTTTCTAAACCTGCAGAACTTTTAATGATAAGCCTCAGGCACTAACTGATAAGTCGGAAGCACAACAGCTTTTGCTTTTTCATAATCAAGACTTACATCGGAAGACAAACGCATATGAGTCTTGTGCTTTACCAGTAAGCACACACAGAAGCAGCATAGGCCAGACAGTTTTTGGCAATTCAAATGTATTTGCAGCACGTTCAAACAAAATAAAATACTTGTCAACATCATGCTCAGTGAATGGAGGAACTAAACTAATACACTTATTAATATCAAATTCATCAGACTGAGACTGGGACACAGTGGATGAATTAGATTGCTCTAGTTCAAGCCTCCTTAAACCAATTTGTCGCTTAGTTTCCTCTTCCATTTTGCGCATTTCTAGTTCTTTACTGAGCTCTTTTTCTCTCAAATCTAAGCACCGCATTTCAATTTCCAATTCCCTGAGACGGAGTATATCTGTTTGGGTTTGTGTTTTTGTAGGCAAACTGCTTTTTGGAGTCGTAGGGGCAGCAGCCAAGAACCTTTTATCAGACAAAGCAGACCATAACTCAGACTTTATGACTTGGGTTTTTTTTATTTTTAGAAACCGTGACACCAAAGTGATTGGCAATAACAATTAAATTCTCCTTAGTACAGAGATGGAATTTATCGAGAGTAGGTTGTGCAATAAACTCATCTAAATTGAACTCCATGATTGCAAGAAGTAGTCAAACAAATGCTGACCAAAAAACAGCACACAGGCACAGTAGACTACAGACACAAAGACCATGAAAAAAAAGTGGCACATATGTGCACAAAACTCCATAGCACACCAAACGTAGACACTGTGCAAAACAGTTAGCAAACTAACAAAGTAAAAATATAAGTGTTAAACAACATGTCAATTAACACTAGGAAAAAAAGTTGCAGTGAAATAATTTGCTAACAAAAGTAGCTGCATGGGAAAAAAAAGATGAAATGTGCAGCCACAATATTGAGGCAAAAACACAAAAACCCCAGCACTAACCCACAAATGCGTTCAAAACAAGCCTACAGAAAAAAATGGGGAAAAAGAAGGAAAAAAAGAAAGACAGAAAAGTTTAGACAAGCCCCCATTTGTGTTACAGCTTCCTTAAACGAAGGCTCAGAAGGAAAGCCATATCATATAAAGAGAAGCCACAAAGAGAACAAGATTTATTTATTGTTTCTTTTTTTCAATTTTAAGAAAAATAAGCAAAACAAGTCATAGAACTAATTAAAGTTCAAAACTCCCCCCCCTCTAACTACCTAATCAAAGAAAAAAACTGAACTAAGGGGAACTAAGATGAAAGCCAGCCTGAAAACGGAACTACCAGAGATCTCCAGCCCAAACTAAAAAACACAAACTAAAATAACAAACCCAACAATCTAAATGCTGGGAAAGTAACCACAGAAACCGAGGGCTAATAAAAAAGGGAGTAGAAAAACAAACCCTCTGCAGGTTTGACCTGCTGGCCTTGCGTTTAATTAAATAAAAAATAAATAAATAAAATAAAAAATAAATTAATAAATAAATAGCATTTCTAAATAAATTAAATCTCTCCCCTATATACCTTTCTGGTGCACACCCTGCAAGTGTTGTGCATCAGTGAAAGCAGACCAGGAGGAGAAAATGCACATCGGAGTCGTTGTGACAGGAGCCACACCCACAACACACATTACCATTTATAAAAAAAAATTTAAAAAATCAGGCGCAAATACATCCGCATGTAAAATGGACAAATTATTCCTTTTCTTTCATAGTATTTTAAGTAAATAATTCATACTGAAAAGCTTTACAATTAGTGAACAATCCACCAACAAAACAGGTGAACAGCCTGTCTTATGAAAAATTGATGATGATGTCCCTGTTTTCTGTTCAGTCAGTCTCAATGTCCTTGTGAATGCTAAAAAAAATCACAATGACAGTGGATACTAAGGTACAAAAAATTGTGCAATTTAAATGTTATGTCCCACTTGCTCAACATTATTAATCTCACTATCATTGTATGTGAGAAAAAAGAAAAAAAATCATTAATTTAAAATAAAATCACAGATCACGGTGGATCTACAAAGGTACAAAACAATAGTCATACGTATTATGGATTTAACTACAATACATTTAACTACAAAGGAAAGAGTTGATGCTTTTAACCTCTCATCACAGTGGATCTACAAAGGCACAAAACTTTGAGACTTAAACCTCAACACCCCTCTGTGCAAATGGGTTTTCGACTTTTTAACAAACAGCACACAGACCTTCGTGTTTACCTTTACCTTGAAAGTTGGGAAGAACAAATCACAAGCCCTGACCATCAGCACCAGTGCCCCACAAGGATGTGTGCTTAGTCCACTACTCTATTCACTCTACACACATGGCTGCTTCCCCTCCTATTTGTCTAATCACATCTATAAAATTGCAGGTGACACCACAGTGCTTGGTCTAAACTCAAACAGCGAGAAATCTGCATATAGGAGGGAAGTGCAACCCTGGCAGTCTGGTGTGGCCATAACAACCTGAGCCTGAATGTGAAGAAGCCCAAAGAGGTGATTGGGGACTTCTAAAGGTCAGTGCAGTGTAACCACTCCACTCAATGGAGAGGAAGTGGAGTCTTGAAAAGCTTGAGTCTCAAGCTTCAATTGCCTGGGCCTGACGGCAATGCAGGAACTTTCCTGGGACATATACACAACCTCTGTTGTTGGAAAAACCCAGCAGTGCCTCTTTCACTTGAGAAAGCTAAGGAAGGAAAACCTGCCACAGAAGCTGCTGATAAACTTCTACCACTGTTCCATTGAGAGCATGCTGACATACTGTGCCTGTGTGGTATACAAGCTGCACTAAGGCGGAGCAAGCGGCCGTACAGCACATAATCACAACAGAGGAAAAATCATTGGGGCGCTGCTGCCAGACATTTACACCATCTCCACCTCCCACTCCCTGCAGCGCTCATGTCGGATCATCAGAGACTCATCACATCCTGCCCACCACCTGTTTCCACTGCTACAATCAGGGAAAAATTACAGATACATCCAGGCTACAAGAATGGTTAACAGTTTCTTTTCACCAGCCAAAAGACTTCTCAATAACTCCCCAATGCCGTGACTAGAGTCGAGCATGTATCTGATGTGTTTCACTATTTATTTGCATGTGCCTTCAGTTCAAGTACAAGTTTATTTGCGATGTGCATTTAAAAGTACAATATACAACAAAGTGTAATGAAATGCATTGTGCCCTGGCTCTCTTTCAGCATGTAAAATCTATAAATAGTGTAATAAATTAATAAATAAATAACACAATAAGTAAGCCTGAGAATAAAAGTTAAGACACCCTGAAACCATAGCAGCATCAGTACATACAAAGGCATTTAAACAACAGACAGCATCTACAGTCATTTTGTACTCAGAAGTCTGACTGCCTGAGGGTAAAAACTGTCTCTGAAACGTGAGGTCCAAGCTCTAATGCTCAGTAGATGCTCTTCAGAAGGGAGATAAGAAAATATCTCATAACTGTGGTAATGGCGATCTTTTTGATGCAGTTTTTGCTGTCCTCATCAGAAGTTCATAGTCATATGATGTATGTTGCCAAATCATTACAGAATGCATCCAGTTAAGATGCTAAAACTATGAAAAGCGAGAGAGAGGCTCGTAGCCAGTCGCCATCAATCAGCACCATGCTTTCTTTTATTAATGTGTTTTTCATTATTTAAAAAGGGGCCCTCTGTTGTCATGTAATGTGTCTTATTTATTAACATGTTTATTGTTTTATTTTTTGCACTATTTATTGTTGAACTCAGGAGAGGTTGTGTTCTATTGTTGTTAAATAACAATGGCAATGAAAAAAACTCTGATTTGACTTTGATTTGATTTAACTTGACAGGACCAGGACGCAATAACAGATGATCTGGAAAAGACAGAGGGGCGACACAGAGTGCGTTTCAAGTCTCTTATTTGTCATTTCCCCGCTCCTTGATCCTCGCTTGAAGCGGTAGTTGTTTTGGCGATGCCATCTTAAGGACTGTCCAAAGCCTCTTAATTGTGCACCAAGAAGCGATCATCAAGGAGTAATGAGCAAGGATACATGAGTCCACCCTCGCTCATCGCTCCTTGCTGATCGCGGAAGTCTCTCAGCTCGATGATTGGGTATAAAAACTCTGCCTCCACAGCTGGAGCATTTGAACGAGATAGCAGAGAAGCAATTCAAATTTAAGTGGCCCATATTCACTCTCTGGAATCAATCAATTCAGATGTACTAAAGTGAATGAGTCTAGAGAGCAATGATATTTAACGCACAAATAACATGAGCGTGATAATACATTTCAAACAAAGTAATTTGGGGAATTAGTGAAGATTGGAAAAACAGAAGAGGGGCTCTACCCAGGATTTGTAGTGTTTGTAGAAATATGTGAATGGGCAGTTATTTCCAAATCACTTGACTTGAATAAGAAAAAAACACAGCAGACAGCAGTAGTGGGGAAACACTCCGGCCACTTTTTATTTATTTTTTATTTATTTTTTTAACACTTCAGCCACTTTCTGCAGCAAATCCAGCTGCTTTATGTCATCATAAAAGGACATCGCTTCATGTGACGCCACCAGGGAAAGGACGTCTCATTTCTCTTAAAATGTCTTTCCTCATCTCCTCTCTCCTCACTTTGGTTTCCTTGCATCTCTCCATGCATCCAGGGTGGGCAGGACTAAGACGCAAGGAAAGGATGCAAGTGAGGGAAATGTGGATGCCATTTAAGAGACTTGAGACACACCCACAGACTATCTACAAAGAGAATAATGAGACACAGGTGGGGTAATCAGGCGAAACACATGAATGCAAGGATGGCAATCAAACAAGAGGGAAACTTGACAGGGTGTGGGGAATGACAAAAAGATAACAGGAAACACAAGGAAACGTGCATACAAAAGCACAGGGGAGCAAGACAGCACACTCAAATAAGCCACCAATAACTCAACTGTAATCTGATGGATCTTTACTTCTCAGTTCATTCCTACTGGGGTGTGTTTTTAATATCCTCATATTTCTGTGAATTCTGTGCTACTACAATGCATTGAATCAATGAATGTTTTTATTTTCTTGTCTGAACATGTGCATGACCCATTCCACATGGGATTATTTAGACACATCAATTACCCCAACACCGGCTAAAATTACATAATCCAATGACAAACAGAAACAGCAAATATGTACACCTATATATATATATATTTATGCATACACAGTGCACCCATTCATAAACATAAACATCATGCAAATAAATAGTGCTCCAGAGCATACAGACACAAAGACACTTCCCCTGACCACAAGATACTGATCCAAACAAAACGAAAGTAAACCAGAGAATGGGGACTTAAAACAGAGTTGGTTCAAGTACACAAGGCCTGGTCCTAGAGGCCAGACACTGTATAGCGGACTCAGCCCATGAGCCAATAATTTTGTAATCCATAAAAATGAAATTAATCTTTTTTGTGTTACCTTTCTTCTCCTTATCCATGCTTTTGAAAGATATTCAGAGATTGCAAAAATATGATCAAAAAGGAATTCAATCAAAGCTTCATCTTGATACCAATCAAATCTAGATCAGAAACGTGGACTTTTTAAAAAAAACATTTCTTGCAAGTCATGATATAAAGAGCATTATAAAATAAGAAAAAAGTGAATTTCATTGTTCATCTCATTTAAGTTGCAATATTTGCATATTTTGTCATCCTCAGGTACACCTTTGTATCTTCCAGTTTCAGTGCGTAGTGTGTCACAGAGTGACCTGTGACTCTTGTTCAAGTGTAACATATTTCTCACATTTATTACTGCAGTACAGAGAAGCTCCAGCAGCAACACCATATCATGTCAACATTTATATCCACATTTGCTTACTTTATTCTCAATCATTTGCTAATTGTGACAATAGCTCCCCTGTGCTGCATTTGACACCATTGACCATAATATCTTAATTCAGAGATTAGAACATTTAATTGGCATTAAAGGAACTGCTTTGAGCTGGTTTAAATCCTACTTAGCA
>JAQLOL010014567.1:0-10907 GCA_029783665.1 Naso thynnoides
ACCTAGATGTGCTAAACTCTCATAAGAACTTCTATTAGATTAAATTTAGATTTTTGGTGCAACAAAATCTGGAAGGTTTTTTTCATACAGTAAATTGTTTGGGTTAATGTATCAATATTTTACTTGACAAGTACTAACTAATTAGTACATGTAGTTATTACTCAACCAGAGCAACTGGGGCAACATGACTTTTGTAGCTGAGGATGTCACACTCCAAACATCACAGCCAAATCTTTAATTTTCTGCAAGTGATTTATTTTTCAGAATTCATTTCACATATAACTTCCAGCTTCACAAACATCGTTCTAAAGACATGACAGAAATATGACTAAAAATTCAAACTGAGGCAGGCAGATGAAGTCCTGCTTGGCCTGTGCTGACGACAAACAGACTTCTTAGATTGTAAAGTGTTTGACAATCAGCATTATGTAAAAAGAATTATTTACAGCAGACTGAACACATTAATAAATACAGTGTATTCAACAAGATTTTGCTCTTTACATTGTGGTTTTGTCATTGTTACAGCTGTTTAACTCGTCTCTCCCACACTGAGCTGTGACAGTTGTGTCCTTTGTAAAGAAAGAGTTGAAGTCTAACGGAGCTTATTTTCTGTGACTGCAGCTCTTCGACGTGCTTATGTTTGCAGCCTCACATGCTCTGTTTCGAAGTAAACATATCGACACCAGGGGTCCGTCAACCTGCTGGGGTCATGGTTTTCCATCTGTTCCTCTGCCTCCTCTTCTTCACTGGACCCCTCCACCTCATCGTCGTCTGAGCCTGTCTTCCCAGTACTGTTTCCCCTCAGACGTGACAACTCCTGGGCCTCTGCCTCAGTTCTGGAAAGACTGGAGTGACACATGGTGCACACCCTTAGCTGCTTAGTTGGGTGAATATGTCCGATCACCGCTCGGCTCTTGGAGCACGCCGCACACACCACAAAGCCACATTTCCTGCAGTGGTGTCGACGCAGGGTCATAGTGAACTTATCAGAGCAGCGCATGCAGACAGCTGAGTCCTGGTCAGGGATCCAGGTAACAGCGAAGGTAGACCTGGGTCTGCAGTCACTTCTTTGCAGCAGTCTGGACCGGCAGTCCTCCATGTGTTCAATCCAGGCTGTCTTCTCCTGGTATGAGGAGGCTGCCACACAGAAAGACTTCCGTGGTGTGCGGATCAACCATTGGTTCCTCATTCTCACACCGTCATGCAAGTCCTCCAGCTGGATGTCCTCTGAAATGAAGGTAACAGAGGTAAGGACACTGATCATTCTTGATCTTGACTCTTAAATGACATCATGGCACTATGAAAGCATTTGCACTGGAGGTGGCAATCATTTTTCATTAGTGTGGGAGTCGAGCCAGCATGCCTTACCAGCCCGCTGCCTTTTACTTGTTTTTGTTTTCTGTCACACTGTTTTAGCCTTTTGTTCTTAGTCATGTCTGACTATTTCTGTCTGAGCCTGAGATTATCACTTACGGTCAAAGCATTTGAAAATCATTACACTTATGACAAAGATAGAACTATTAACCCTCATTTCCCTCTTCAGGGCGATATTCCTCTGGTTAGATCAAGGTTAGATCAGCAAACTTGCTCACCTAAAGGGATGATCTGCTGTTTTTTGTGCCAGTGTCCATTTATGATGATGCTGCCGTACACCAACACATCATTGAAGAGGAAGAAGACTTTAGGCTGTATCCCCCGGCGGCTCTGCTTCATCAGCCGGCCCTCTCCGATCAAAACTCGACCAGGCTGGGACAGGGACCGGCCTGCTGGCCGGAATGAGTTCTCAACAATTTGGATCCGCTCCTGGTTCTCCTGAGCAAACGTTAGTTGGTCCTCCATGGTTTTCTTTTAGCTCGTTCACAGACCAACAGGAGTCCTACTTTCAGTACAGCAGTCTGTTTGTGAGTAGTTCCACACCTCCGTTGTTGGAAGACGTTGTCATGTGTTTGTCTTGTCTCTCTGATGAGACAAACAGCTGAGCAGACACACTTAAAGCCTTCATTCTTGGTGACGAACTGGGGGTTTCCTAAGTGACTTCTCCTTTAAGACAAACACATCTTGCAAGAAGTAAGGGGGCGGGAACGACATTTGAATTCAGAGAAGGTGACAGAAGAGATCAGGAAATTTACCTAAACTTCCTGTGCTGAACGGCGCTTACACTGCACTCATAATGTGCTGCTTTAACACACAAGTCATGTGTGCTGACGGGTGACACTTCATGAGGAAATAATCTGACTGACTACAGTGAATTCAAAGGAACCTGCGGCTTCCGTTACTTCCAGCTAATGAATGCATTTGTATTTATCTACATAATCCATCAGCAGCAGCGGTTCATTTAACTAAGAATTAAAGATATATTCCCCTGGAATATCTGAGCAAAAAAAAAAGCTGTTTACATGGAAACTGTTTAGGCACAACATGTGTTAGATGTCACAAAATGAGAAATTGGAAACATAAATAAGCTACGACACCAACAAATAATGAAATCTTTTCCATTGTGACCAGAAGATACCAAAAATAAATACAGCAAAACTGTCCCGACGAGCTCTCATGTTTGAGTCAAGCAGCTCATTCAGTAGCTTCAGTGAAAAAAAATGTTGCCAAACGGCTTCACGCTGCCGACGCTTGTTTGTCACTCATCACTGTGTCTGTAACCCTCTAACACTAAAAGTCCTCTTACTTCCATTATACCTTATATTTTACTTCATGATGAACTGTGACAGACAAGCATCATTGTCCGCCTCCTGTTTAATTATAGCTAAGAAAGCATAAAACATTGTTCTGTGCTGTGTGTGTGTATTGTCTGTGTGTACTATGTTGTATATCTGTCGTCAGCGATGTAACAAACATGAGTCTCACCAGCCTGACTGGGTGGTCATTAAAGAACCTGAATCTGAGTGGAAGTCCTGCGCGTTGTACACCCAGCAAATATCCATTCAGTGTTTATTTCTTTACAGTATTTGCATTGCGTACAAGTTACAGAACCCTTGACTTGTGTGTGAATATTTTGGGGGGCCTGTGAAAGCCCCTGTTGTGTTCTTATATTGTCTTATTTATTTCTATTGTTTATATCATTTTTGTTCTGTACAGAAGTCTATGGCAGATCATACAACCTTATGGTCAAAAGTTGTGAAATTTGGCACACTGGTAAAAAAAAGTTTGACATCAATTCGCCAAAGGGCGGTGCTATAGCAAACAGCTGAAAATGCAGATTTGAACAGGCGTATCTCATGTCCTGTTTGACTGAGAGTCATGAAACTTTTCCACATGGACCTATAAGCTCCACCCATTACATTTTCTACAAATTACACTTTTCTGAGAAATGCCCTAAAGAGGCGGTGTGTCGTTTTTGGCGCCATCTAGTGGTGAAATTGAAACTGACCTTCCCTTGGTCTTCTATTGCCTCACACAGTTGTTGCAATCATATACACACACATACTGTATGCAGCTAAATTTTGAACAATCCTTCAAACGGTGCTCTTATTCTGAAATGGAAGTTTACAGCAGCACTTTTAACCCGCTGAGTAGTTGTTAGGAAACTTTGCAGAATGGTCGAGGATCATTAGATCTATATGGCTTTTTCACTGCTCGGCTTCCTTAGCGCTGCTCGCAGCTACATTTATTCATGTTGCTGGTCATTTGTGCTTTTTATGTACATTTAAATATACACTTTTCTTTACAATTGTTGACAGAAAAGTCATGCTTAATATTTAGCTTTATTCAGAGTGCTCCTTGTTCCATTGTTATGTCTTTTTCTGTGTATGCATCCTGAGAGCAATGGTTAAAAAAAAAAAGTCAGATTACTTGTAAGCGCATAAATACTAGGCTGACAGAGCTGATTCTGAAATGGGGTTTCCAAGAGGTTCTATCAGAATTTCTTGGAAAAAAAACAAACTACGGCACTCCATCTTGCCATCCATCAATTCATGAGTGTGGGCAAACAAAACAGACTAATGTGCATCAACTTCACGTCTTCATCAGGGTCAGAGCTGATTCTGATTCATTCATCATCTGCACATTAAGCTGCTTTGATTCAAGGTAATGACATCATTCTTGCTCTCAGTAGCTGGCTGTAAACAGGTGTTCACTTTCAGTCATCACAAAGTCACATCTAGGTCAGCATGGCTACAGGAAGTGGTGAACACATGCAAAGTGAGAACACAAAGCAAAATCTAACAAGCGGGTAGAACTGCAGATGAATTTTTCAGTTCTGCATGTTGAAGCGTCCTCGAGCAAGATACTAAACCAGAACTGCTCCTGAAAACTGCTCCTGCCAATAGTGTCGAAATGTTTACGTGAATGGCCCAATGTTGTAAAGTGCTTTAAGTAATCCAAAGACTAGAAAAGTGGCTATAAATGCAGTCTGCTGAAAGGTTTACCTGTAGGATATGTGTATTCATTTCATACATGAAAGAGAAGCTCAAATAACTTGCAAACAGTTTGTTTACTGCATCCTTGGCATATAATGTTGTGCACAGCCGCGTAAATGCACTATTAGAACTACACAGCACTAATGCAACACAAAAGAACGACAGCCATAATATTACTGTAAAGTAACTGAAGAAAGAATACAACCAGAATTTACACAATACATTACATTACACAATAATGGGTTAAATATGGAATTTTACTTTCTTTTTTTTTGTTTTGTTTTTTGGAAGGCATCTTGCTACCCCGACCTCTGCCTTGAACTCCACCCTCAACCAATGTTAGCTGGGATTGGCTCCACCCCCCCATGACCCTGCAAAGGATAAAAGGTTATTAAAAAAACGAGTGACAAAGCAAAGCAGCAAAGGAACCTCGGCTGAACTCAGACCATGGTCGCTGCAGTAAGGACTCAGCTGTAACTATACAGTGTGTGCTCCACCAGGGAGCATGCACAGGTGGCAATGCTAACGTATGAAACAGTGGAACAGAGCTGTTTACAGAGCTGTTCACAGAGCTGTTCACAGAGCTGTTCACAGGATGGGAAAGAGAGAGTTCTCCCTTCCTAGTAGTGGGATGCCATTTCTTTTTTATGCTCGGGTTGGAGGAGTCATGATTTGTCCTACTCGGCCTCTGATCACCCCAGCCAGTTATGAACAATAATGGCAAAAGATGATCCATTTATAACCCAAAACAGAAAAAGCCGGGATGTAACAAAAAAACTAAACTGAATGGAGGTATCTGTAAGTTATTGCCTGTGTTACTCAGAAAACAATACAGCAGCACGCTGTTTGATATGCCCCATGAATTTATTTTTTTCAAACTAAACACTTTTTATCAATTTTGATTCTTGCAACATTTTTCAAATAAAAGTAGAGACACTCAAGCATTCACTTCTTCATGTACTATTCTTTTATACAGCACTTCAAAACGCTAAGGGACTGACGACACTGAGTCACGACGTGTTTCAGGTGTATTTTTGTCTCAAAACACACGGTCTGCGTTGTCGTATCTTTGGTTTAAACATTGTCTGTTGAGGACTGGTCAGTCCAGCATGCATCTTCTCACACCAATGTGTCTCTGTATGTTAGCACAATGTGGTTCTGCAGTGTCTTGTTGACTTCATTAAGACTTTTTTTTTTTTTAGCAAAGCAGCAGTGTAAACATCTTAACACAGGCCAGTTTCCTCCTACAGGATGCTTTGGGAAAACTAAACCAGCAGGTCATCCTGGTTTTCTGACATGCATTCATCATGGGATTAATCAGAAATAAGAGTTATATACAATATGCACACAGCACTGTAACAGAGCACGCATGTATTCTAGTTTCACGTACGGTGACAAAGGCAAACCTGAAAGTCTGGAATGAGTTTTGTCATTTTCTGTCGGTATCTGATCATAGAAAACCCTCTGGAGGCCAACCGTCGCCATTCAGCAGCTTCTCTAACCTACTGACCTACAATTTGCCCGCTCTGCCCTCTGCTGCACAAAATGTACATTACACAACAGTGGAAAATTCTTCATACAAAAAAGAAAAAGAAAAAAAGAAATATGATTGAACACAGGTGTCTTACAGTGGATGTGGAGATATTTGTTTATTCCACTGTGAGCAAACACAAAGAAACTTTAAACTACAACCAACTTAACTTCAGTTTTTCAGTTGAACAACTTCATCAGAATAAACAAAAGTTACTGAAGCTCGAGGAGTTTACAGATTGTATTTTTTTCAGCTACGACATTTTTAAAAATTTACTGAAATTACTTTCAAATTCATAAATACAGCAGCTGTGCAACCCACATTTTAAAATCATCATCATCATCAAAAAAAAAAAACATTTTAACTCAGAAATGTGATGAAAAATAAAATCAAAATATCAAATATAACCAAGACCACACTGGTGCCTTTTTCTAAGGAAACATTTGGGTCAGTTTGCAAGAAGGATTTGTTTTAACTACCCAGCTGCTTTACTCATCACGGCGCAGTGTCGAGTGTCACGCACAGGTTTTCCCTGCAGAGGATCAAACACGACAGCAACGCTTCAACCCAACCTGCTCTGCAAAAACCCGCATCTGTCACCCAATGTACAGGTGTCGTTTCCAGGCCAAACTGAGCTCACCCTGATGACATCATCAGTTATTTTAAGACTTTCTCACACAAACCTGTTAACAAAGAGACTAAAGACAATTCACTTAATCTTCACACCATGTAAACTAAAGTTTATCCCCCTTTAAAAAAAGGAAAATGTTGGATAAATTCAACCAAAACCTGAGGAGTAAATCTTCCCGTGTTTTTATGAAGCGTCTGCCGCACACAGCTTCAACATTTCCGTCAGTTCCCTCTGGCCTCTGATGAAGGACAGCAGTGTTTATGAAGTCTGTGTGGTCACGGCACGCCGCATCCTGAAGTGACGTCACAAGTCGATGGTTCCTCTCAATTTGAACTTCTTGGCAGAGCGCTCGCTGGCTCGCTGCTCGAACTTGCTTCCATAGATGTGGGAGATGAAGCCGTTGATCTCCACGGCAAACACGCTGTTCCGCTTCGGGATCACTGTCACCAAACAAAAACAAAAAACAATGGGTTAAGCTGGAAAGCATGTACCATTTTCATAAAGCATCACTCACTGACAATGCCATCAAAGTAACACAGAGAGACAGAGTCCAGGACTGAAAGGTTCACCATATTTGATTTCCTCCTTAATGCTGTAGTGTAGGGTAAGCCCTAATAGTCGAATATCTAATGATTCCACTTAAGGAGCCTGATCTGATTTGGCTTTAGCCGAATATTTGCAAAATGCACATTGGTTATTGTAATAATGGTAATCATAATGCAGCCTCATAAAGGAACCAAAGGTCGCACCAGACTTTGATGGGCAGGGCCAGAGAGGTATATCATAACCTACTGTTATCGTCATTTCATTTTTATTTTTTTATTTTTGGTTTCGGTTAAAATATGTGCGTGCTTGTGCATAATCAGACACATCAAATAAGATTTGGGTTAGCATCAACAGGAAGTAAACAAGTTCAGCAGCTTCCTGTCGCTACTCAATAAAATCAGAGTCAGAATTCACAGAAATTCAGCTGTAGTTTGTCTTTCAAAACAAAAACTCTGTACTGCATGCAGTGAATTAAAAAATGGCCGCCAATAATATGAATAAACTGGGAAGGTCAAAAATGAGGCCTTTTTTCAAAAATTCAGGAATATCCCTTTAATTCCATAGACTGGGATGTATCGGCCAGCACCAGAGTATTTAAAATTAAAACTGTATTTTATCAAATGTTGCGCAGAATTCCATATTGTGATTTCGTTTACGAACAGTTAGACTTTTTTTTCGTTACTTTCTGTGCCTGGACTGAGAGACGAGGGACCAGCTGGGAAGTTTCTCACTGGTGGCCTGCCCGTTTTCTTCCATCATAACCAAAGAAGAAGAGAGCTAAAAAATGTAACAGAGTATATACTTCTTCATTTTGGATATGAGTGAAAGTAATTATGCATACATGTCTGTCTGTCTGTCTGTCTGTCCAGCTGTCTCACTCTCTCGGTGCGAATGTGAGTGTGATTGGTTTGTGTGTTTCCATTACTCAATTACAAATGAAGCTCAGTTGCGTCACACCACGAGCAGGTAAAGGTGATTTTTCACACGTGTGTCTGTCGAACCTTTCAGCTTGTCTTCTTTGGTGATGATTTTGAAGACATGTTTGAACTCTTGGACTAGAATCCCTGTAGTCCCCACATATGATGGACATTTTGAGCGGACCACTGTGGGAGAGAAGAAGACAAACTATGAGTACAACTCTGTCATGTCTGCGCCTTGCTCGTGTAAATGTGGCTGGTCCGGGTAAGACCATCGACATCCATCAAAGCAGTGAAAGTTGTGACATTCATCTCACGTCCAAGGGCACATTCATGTGACTGCAGACAAGTCTTCAGGTAAAAGTGAATGAGGGCTGCAAAGCCTCTTATTATTTCCAGTTCACAACCAGAAATGATCTGAGCATGGAAAATTTTTGTAGCAGTTCACTCTCCCATCACATGCACAGATAATCTGCCTGCATCCCATAAAGTATGAATGCAGAGTTTTCTCCAACACCAACACCGTACAGTCTGAGCCAAAGGACTCCAGAGTGGAGCGGGGAACTTTTCTGTTTTGGTTTTTTAAATATTCTGTTAAACCTGTAACCAGATTGTAACTTGTTAACATTATACGGTAATTTATTTTTCTGCTTAGTCATTGTGGTAAATTTAACTTGAATACAATGTTAAATGATTCAGACTCAACTTAAGTTTTTGTATTCTTTCCTCTCTATTAAAACTGTTAACAATTATGCCTATCACAGATTTTCTTGTTGTAATTTTGGCATATATGTGTATTAATACTAATTATATAAATCAAAAACATTTCTGGAATTTTGAAATAAATTGATAACAACAAGAAAAATGAAACAGATAATACAAAATCACAACTAAAAAGTTATCTTTGACTGACATGCAGTCAGGTCCTGGATGAATAAAAGACTTGGACAGGAAATTGAGCTGCAGTGGTCGTGCTTAATGCTCATGCTGTGATAAACTACTGCTCTAACCCACTGAGCACGTGTACGTACGAATAGAAGAACTGGCTGCTTCAGGTTTGAGAGCAGCAGAACATTCATTCTGCTACCACTGAATTTTTCTTCTGGGAGGTGTGCACGGATATTTCACGCAGAACTGGCTCATAAAGTCCTGATGTACAGGAAATGACCTGATCCTTCGGGTGCTTCACAGAGTGTGTGTTTAACTGCATTTATTTTGCAGTACAATAAAGATTTGTTTGGTCAAACAGAATCTACGAGTATGTGTTTCATGTGTGTGTTCAGACATCTGGTCTAAATATTTGCTGACCGCTCTGGTTCCTCGGACCGGACTCACCTCGACACTCTGAACTTAAAAGCACGAGCTGCGTGAGACTAAACCCACTTTGTTAGCAGCAAATGTGCACCAGCTTTAAACTTAGAACTTCAAACACCAGATAGTGCAACTGATTAAAATCATGTGAAGTTAATTTGAAAAAAAAAAAAACAACTTCAAATCTACCTGTGATGATGGCACCATGGAAGTCCGCTTTGAGAAGCTTCTGCTGCACAAACTCTGGACTGCTGCACAGACAACATGACATGAGAGTGAATACACAGACAGAAAGGCTGACTTCTGAAGTGGTGTCAAATATGCTGTGGTTTACAGGTGTAGAGTTTCAGCCTGTTGTACCTGTTTGGTTTCAGTCCGTTGCAGAGGTCAGTGATGTACTGTCTCCAGAGCTGATGCAGAGGCAGGAACAGGTCGTATCTACAATGAAAATGGAGGAAGAGACTGTAACGCTGATGAGGAGGGATTAAAAAAACAACAGCGACAGGAAAGAGGAATTCTTTGCTGCAGTTGTGTTCAACAGAGCTTCACTCTCCTGACGGACCTTTGGTGCTCAGGCTTGATGTGGAACAGCTTCATCCTCCTCTTCTGCTGTGCATTCAGCCCTTTGACCTTCTTCCTGCTCCTCTTCAGCTCGTCCTTCTTGGGCCTGGAGTAGCCCAGAGTCACAGCCTTGTGACTCAGCATGTTCTTCAGTTCATGCTGAGTGTGCTGCTGAATGCTGTTCTTCAGAAACGCCCGTGTGAAGGCCTCTGCTTTAGACCTGGACTGAGACTGTGAGTGAGGAAACACACCGACACGTTTACTGGGAGCAAGTGAAATGTCTTTCTTTCTCTTTTGCACAAGTCCAGTCTGCACAGTTCACACTGACTTTTGAAATAAACTGTTTAGGTTTAGTAGAAATGGTAAGATGGGAACAAAAAACAAGTGGAAAAGCCCTCGCACACCTGCGCGTCATTAGTGTGTAAACATTAATCAGATCAAAATGAAATAGAGTCAGTCCAAACTTGAAAGAGCTGCACATTATAGAATAAATCATGTCACTTCCTGTTGCCAGTAGGTGGCGCTATGGCCGTGAGTGAAAACCATCATACAGGTGCGTTCAGGCTGGCGCCCTTGTGAAATGTTTAAAGTTTAGTGCATATAAAGCACCTACACATTTTGCTGTTCATGGCGAGACGCTCAAAATGGCGGTCCCGTCACTCCCACACCGTTAATCTGATTCGAAAGATTTTAAAAACTTTTCATGTCAGAGGTCTGAAGAGTTTCCACACCAGCTTTCATGACATTCAGATCAAATTTGTAGGAGGAGTTTGTAAAAGTGTGGCGCATGTCCACATATTTTCATCCATGTACGTTAAAGTGGGCCACGGGGCTGCAGTTTAGGGTGCGCTGACGAGCCATTTGGCCCCGCCCAGTTGGGAAACCAATGAAACACGTAACTGTGTGTCAGAGCTCACAAGCCTGTGAAGTTTGGTGCATACTGAACAAGATTTACTGAAGTTATAAAGGTTTCATTTTTCTTGGTGAAACGCTCAAAATGGCGGCCCTGCCACGGCCACACCATGACTCCAATCTAAAAG